>PVJD01004010.1:0-147723 GCA_004026545.1 Mormoops blainvillei | reverse complement strand
TTGCAATAAATAATTGTATATCAATGTTTTTCTTCCTGCAGCTAAATTTTAAAAAATCACAAATTAATTTTTTCTCAGCATTTGTTTCATTTATTTGAAGTATGTGTTTTGATATAACACATTTTAATTTCAGAAAAACAATGGAAACTCAGTCATATTTCCAGGGTCAGATAGATTCATGTTGCTTTGATTGTGAACAAGGTATTTGATTACAAAGTGATGTGACCTTTTGGAAATAGCAATTAAAGTTAACCTGTTATGGTTGATAAGGCTAATAGAAGAACACAAATTGTGTGTCAATTACTCCTGTTCCAGTGATCAAACACATATAGGCATTGTTAGGAATGATAGTTATTAATTCCTAGATCTAAAATTACATATATATATACACACATATATATATGTATATATATGAGAATTAGTCAACTCACTTAAAATAAATGGTATGTTAAATGTTCCTGTTTATTTATAGGAGTTTATTTAGTTTTTCAAGTAAATAAAAAAAATGTAATTTTTTTTTTACACAATGCACACATATTAGGATAGACCAGAGATTCCATTTGTAGAAACCTAAATTCAAATATTAGCTTGCATTCTTTCCATTAATTGGATATGCAAATAATAATAATGTTGATAAAGACTTTGTAATGTACACCAAAATTATGTCTTTTCTAGTAAAAAGATCTAATAGTCTCCAACCACTTTGGTGTGTACATTATTTGATAAGCCTGTTTATTTGTTTATTTTTAGGTTGACAGGTTTTAAAGAATTTCCAGTAGGAAAATGAATGACTAAAAATAGAAGAAAAAGCAATATCTCGAGGATGGGAATCTTTCCCTTCTACTTAGGTAAATGTCAATAATAATAACCCCACTAAACTTTAGAAGGCCAAACAAACAAGCAGACCAAAAATCTGATGACCCTCATGTTAGGGAATCATTAAAAAGGGGCGCCACATGCCAGCGGAGTTGAAAACAGTAAATTACTTTTTTTGTTTTTTAACAATCTTTTGGCACTTGAATTTTCTAGGACAACAATAAATATCTGTCTTGACTATGCAAAATGCAACCATTATTACATAATATTTTAATAAAATAAAAGGCTCATTTTTTTACAGGTTCATGGTTATTGTTAATTCAGGTAAACTTTTCAAAAATCACAGAGCACAAAGAAAATCTTAAATCAAAAAGAATGAGGTTAAATATACTCACAATTTGAGTGGAAAAATAGAAACTAAAATTCCTAGTGGATTTTGCCATTATGTTTGTTAATTTGAATACATAAAGTTTAACAACACTAGTTAGGATAAGTGAAGTCTGGATAAAATTCAGTTTCAACTAGATACAAACAATTATCTCTGAACTTTTGCTGCCAGAAAGATATTTAATGATATGATACTGTAAGTGCCAATTCACTTCCCAATAGAGCATCAGCTTTCTTGGAAGTGGGAAGAGAAATTTCTTTCCCTGACTAAAGCAGACAAGGCACCCATGTCTGTCTGTGTCTTATAAGAGATAATGTTGAGTTCAATACAGAGCAAAGGTTCCTGAGGAGCTTCCATTAGAGAAGAGATGCGATTTGAAAAACGAAACAAAGCAAAACAAAACAGAAAGCTCTACAAAACAGAAAGCTCTTCACAGAGCATAAGGAAAGGAAGAGTAGTTTGACTGAATTAAGATGTTAAAAGTTTCACTAAAATTTAACTCACAACTGCATTAATAGCTTCTCTGAGAAAAAACAACCACTGACAGGATAAAAATCTGGAGTAAGAACTTTGTCAAAAACTGGAGACCAGCAACAAAACTCTGGTAGTAAAGGAAACAGGACAGGCCAATGGGACCGCTGAGACAGCAACTCAGCACCTGGAAACTGATAGTAGTCACATGTTGGGTTTTTTTTTTTTTTGTACATTTTATTGGTTATACTATTACAGTTGCCCCATTTTTTTCTCTCCCTTTATCCCCTCCACCCTGCACCACATCCTGTCATCCCCCCACCTCTTAGTTTATGTCTATGGGTTGTACATATTAGTTCATTGGTTTCTCAATTTCTGACACTATTCTTAGTCTTCCCCTGTTTTCTTTGTTTTTGTTTTTGTTTTGGGGCTTTTTTTGTTCAACATTTTCCTGCCTCCACTTTCCACAGCCCCACCCATCCCTACCTCCCATCCTCAATCCTTACTCCATTTGGCTTTGTCAATGGGTCCTTTATGCATGCTTCTTGATGACCTTTCCCTTCCTTTTTCCCCATTATCCCCCCACATCCTCCCCTCTGATCACTGTCAGTTTGTTTTTTATTTCAATGTCGCTGGTTAAATTTTGCTTGCTTATTTTATTGATTAGGTTCCACCTATAGGTGACATCATACGGTATCCCTGTTTCACCGCCTGGCTTATTTCACTTAGCATAATGCTCTCCAGTTCCATCCATGCTGTTGCCAAGAGTAGTAACTCTTTCTTTCTTTCTGCTGAGTAGTATTCCATTGCATAAATGTACCATTGTTTTTTGATCGATTCATTTACTGTTGGGCACTTAGGTTACTTCCAATTGTTGGTTATTGTAAATTGTGCTGCTCTGAACATTGGGGTGCATAGGTTCTCTTGAATTGGTGTTTCAGGATTCTTAGGGTAGAATTGCTGGATCAAAAGACAGTTCCATTTTTAGTTTTTTGAGGAAATTCCAAACTGTTTTCCACAGTGGCTATACCAATCAGCATTCCCACCAACAGAAAATTTGAAACCCTGGGTGAAATGGACAAATTTCTAGAAAAATAAAATCTTCCAAAACTGAATGAAGAAGAAGCAGAAAGCCTGAACAGACCAATAACAGCTGGTGAAACTGAAACAGTAATCAAAACACTCCAGGTACACAAAAGCCCTGGACGAGGCAGTTTCACAGGAGAATTTTACAAAACATTTAAGGAAGAGCTAACCCCCATCCTTCTCAGACTATTCCAAAAAATCCAAGAAGAAGGAAGACTCCCAAACTCTTTTAAAGAGGGCAACATCATCCTAACTCCATAACCAGATAAAGACACAGCACAGAAAGAAAACTACAGGCCAATATCACTGATGAACATGGACAACAAAATCCTCAACAAAATATTGGCAAACCACATCCAGCAATACATTAAATAGTAGTTATGATTCTTATTATAGCAAAATAAAAGGGGACATACTTATTATTTATTCCTTTTTTGGAAATCATATTTTTCCTGAAAATGTCCAAGTTTTTCATTCCAAATAATATTACCTGTAGATCATTGGACAGAGGAGATGAATAATAAATAGTCAAAGGTAAGCAGCCAAGTGCTGGGGATGACGTGAGAGAATGTCCACTTACACTGATGGAAGTGATTTGACATTATGTAGAAAAAATTAGGTTTTAGATCCTATGATAGAGGAATTTCAGTTCTGGAATTGATTATACAAAAAAAATGGAGATAAGAACAAATGTTTATATATCAAGATATTCATTATAATTTTTAATTAAGAAAAAAAATGGACGTAGTGGTTAATTTCATGTCAACCTGCCAGGACCTTGGGGTGGTCAGATATTTGTTAAATATTATGTGGAGTGTGTCTGTGGGAGTGTTTTTGAATGAGATCAACATTTAAATTTGTCAAGTTGAGTAAAGCGAATTGCTTTTGCCAGTGTCAGTAGGCCTCATTCAGTCAGTTGAATATCTGCACACCACAAAAAAAGCTGAGTAAGGGAGAATTTTTTTTCCTGCTTGGCTTAGAGCTGAGACATCTGTCTTCCCTTGCTTTGGAATCAGACTCAGATTCCAGCTCAGATGAAAACCATAGGCTCCCTGTGTCTCCAGCTTGCCTGCTGAAGATCTTGGGACTTCCCAGCTTCCATAATTGCATGAGCCAATTCCTTATAAACAATCTCTTTATTTTTATAATTATTCTTATACCTCTAATTGGTTTTATTACTCTGGAGAACTCTGACTAATATATTGGTGCCATCTAATTGTTCAAAACAAATAATGTGTTAAAAACTTACATTGATTAGTACAAACTCTTTTAGGGAACTTAGAATTAAACACTACAATTCAAATATTTCATAACGTATTTTTTTCAGAATTATACTATAAAATGGAGTGTTACATACAATCCTCTGCAATTTAAATTAAATAATATTTTACTTTCCTTCCTAAAATATTACCAGGATTACATTTTCTTATTAAATTTCATACCAACTATGGTGCATTAAAGATAGTCAAACATTTGTCTCTCCCTCCTGAGAAGAGTGGTCTAATTCCTCATCCTATTGCATCTGGACTACACCTGTGTTTCCTGTGACCAATGTGCCACATTGGAATATGTGCCAGTGCTGAGCCTACTCTTTAAGCAGTCTCTACTCTTATCTTTTAGAATATAGTCACCTTGCTCTGAGGAAGCCCAGGCAGTCTCATGGAAAGGCCCATGTGGCAGACTACGGGGGTTCTCATCCAGTCATCCCTCCCAATCTCCCAGCTAAAGCTAGAACCAACTTCTTCACAATGAAACTGATCCCTCTTAAAGATGACCCTGCAGTTTAGTTGAGCCTCCTCCACTGAGGTAACACAGAACAAGGAAAAACTATCCCCTGAACCTTGTCTAAGTTTCAAAACTCAAACCGTGAACATGTTGGCGATTGTTATTTCAGCATAAGCACATGGTCTCCAAACTGTGCATTGAGGCACACTTGGGTGCAGTAGTGATCCCCTAAGGATGCCATGAGACATTTTATATTTTAGAGAAAAACACAATACTTGATACCTATCAGATACTGTATGATTGACTGGTTTCATGTAGTTCGCAGTTTCAACATTAGAAGGGGCTACTGTTCTTTCAGTGACACCGTATCTTGACAAAGTTGTATTTTTGGTAGTTCCAGGGAGACCAGCAAGTACTAACATCAGTGTAGAAAAGGAAAGGAGAATGGTGGTGTTCAATGCAGTCCAAAGCTTGAGGGGCAGGCAGTGCCCAATTGGTGCAGACTTCCCATTCGTAAGTGATTGTGATTATTTAGAAATTAAATGATTTTGCTATATGTTATGTGCATTACTTTTCAAATGGCATCAGGATAAAATGCATCTTGAAGATAATAATGCTATATATTAAGGATATAAATGCCTATTAAGAATAACATTATTGGGATATAAATGCTTATTAAGTTGTTTGCTCCTAACTTTTAATAAATAGAATCATCATATTTTTTCCCTAGAGGTGCAGTGAAAATCAAATACTGACACTAAGAGCACCATAAACAGAAAATTTGGAAACTCTGCTATAAATCCTTACGTAGTATCATTATTATGTGTTCCATAAAATAAACATTTAATTTCTCGTGAAAATAATTATGATAAAACCATTTAGAAAATAATATTTTTAAATATATGTAACATGTAGTATATAATACAATCTTAATTTTATAATCTATATTATATATACCCTTGTTTTAAATAAAGAATGAAAATAAATATGCCTGAATGTTAACTGCTTATTTCTGGCTAATGGCTATTATAGGCCATACAGAGGTGAAAATTTCAGGTCCTGACATCAGCCTCTCTCTGGGTTCTACTAATTACTGTCTGCAGGACCTTGAATGTGTTACTTTTTGTGCTTTAGTTTCTCCACCTCTAAAATGAACATAATTATACGACCATCTTCAGGGAGTTCTTATGAGAATAAATTAATTTTTTAAATTGTTGATTACAATGAGCAGCTTAAAATTCAATAAATATTTGCAGTTATTACTATCATGATGACTTATTTCTAATTCTTTATGGCTTACAAAATGAACGGCTTTTTAAACCTAATCGTTGTTAGAAGTGTTACCAAAGCAGAGGTATTTATGTGACTTTTCTCTGGGCTACATGTCATGTTTTTGTAAATGAGTCCCTTTTCTCCTTAATCTTCCACATTCTCCAGGGTTCTGATTGTGTTTTTTATATATATATATATATATATATATATATATATATATATATATATATATATGAGGATATCACACTGTAAGCACTATTGAAATTATTTATTCTGGAAACAGCACTGAACCGAGAGTATGTTAGTGAGAGATTTTCTATGATAGCAAGTTGGGAAAGAAATTGAATAAAGATATGAGATTGAGCCTGGAATTTAGCTAGGGGGACACAATTCCAAGTACCAGTTCTAAGTGTACATGGAAAAAAGGAGCCAGAGGACGTAAAGTAAGGTGCACTGTGGTACCAAAAATGAGTCACAGTAAGGGTCTAGGACTGAGTGTGGTTAGAGAGTGGGCACAGGATTCTGGTTCACATTTGTGCCATTTGTGCCATCTAAGGATCTGTGTATGTGTGTGCACACACGTGTGTTTCTGTATGTGTATGTATATGTGAAATAAGGAATGTCCAGTTTAATTAAGTTGGGCAACTCTTCCCTTCTTTATTTTCATTATTATGTTGGGTGCTTATAACTGTAAATAAGTATAGGTATAAATAGATTGAAATTATAAGATTAATTAACTGTTTGGAAAAACATTTTAATATTGTCCCCCTCAAAACAGATTTGCTTTATAATTTATTATGGAGACTAATAGTAATGAATTCTTTTTATTTTATATTTTATTTTTGGTATATTTTATTGATTATACTATTACAGTTGTCCATTTTTTTTCTCCCCTTTATCCCCTTCACTCTGCACCCCATCCCACCATCCCCATGCCCCTTAGTTCATGCTTATGGGTTGTACATATCAGTGCTTTAGCTTCTCAACTTCCTATATTTTATGTACCTTCCTATATTTTATTCTTAGCCTCTCCTTGTCTATTTTTTTTGGTCAACATTTTCCCACCACCACTTTCTCCAGCCCCTTCCATCCCTACCTCCCACTCTCAATCCTTCCCCCATTTGGCTTTCTCGATGGGTCTCTACGCATGTTCCTTGATGACCCTTCCTTTCCCTTTCCCTTGTTATCCCCTGCCATCTTCCCCTCTGGCTACTGTTAGTTGTTTTTTTTTTATTTCAATGTTGCTACTTATATTTTGCTTGCTTGTTTATTTTTGTTGATTTGGTTCCACCTATAGGTGAGATCATATGGTATCTGTCTTCTACCGCCTGGCTTATTTCACTTAACATAAGACTCTCCATATCCATCCATGCTGACACAAAGAGCAGGAGTTCCTTCTTCCTTTCTGCTGTGTAGTATTCCATTGTGTAAATGTACCATAGCTTTTTTATCCACTCATTTACTGTTGGGCACTTAGGTTTGATCTCTGAAATATATGAAGAACTCACATGACTCCACTCTAGGAAGACAAACAATCCAATTATAAAATGGGCAAAGGACCTGAACAGACACTTCTCTGTGGAGGATATACACAGGGCCCAGAGACATATGGAAAGATGCTCAGCATCACTAGCCAGCACAGAGATACAAAGTAAAACCACAATGAGTTACCACTTCACACCAGTCAGAATGGCCATCATAAACAAATCAAGAAACAACATGTGCTGGTGAGGATGTGGAGAAAAGGGAACCCTAGTGCAGTGTTGGTGGGAATGCATACTGGTGCAGCCACTGTGGAAAACAGTTTGGAATTTCCTCAAAAAACTAAAAATGGAACTGTCATTTGACAAGTAATTCCACTACTGGGATTATACCCTAAGAATCCTGTAACAGTAATGAATTCTAATAGCATGTGAGTTTACTTCTAATTCTACATGTTTAACATAGTTTTAAAAGTTCATGGTATTAGAAAAGAGTAAACTATTTGATTCACTTCAATGTAAAGAGATACTGAAATTTCATCTATAATAATGACATAAAATATGTTATCATTTATTTAAGTTAAAATATAACTTAGTTTACAACTATATGAAGTGCTTAAATGTGACATAAATCATAGAGCTGATATATGACTAACTGAAATTTGGGAATATTGAATTAAAAGAGTGGATTTGATAAATTATCCAAAGGAATGGAACCAGAAAAGTGATAAATAAGACTGCCTTGATTATTTTGATAAAGGAATAAAATAGTTTGTTCTTCTTCCTGTAACTTAGCTTCCTTAGTTTGCTGAAAATACTGATTTTTCCTTTTCTTTGACATGTGATGCTGTGAACGTGTCCCAGTAAAGGCCAGCTCTTGACTGGTGATCTTTTCCAGATGATTGGCAAGGGCAGCAGGGGCTCCACCACGGCTCGTATCAGCCACCCACAAGGGCACACGTTCCTGCCACTCTTCTGATGCACATTCCACACACTGATAAACATGTTCTTTTTCCATGAAGTACATTTGCCAATCTGAATTTTTAATTGTCATAGGAGGGGCAGCTCTCAATACATATATTATCTATCATTGTAGAGCAGAACTCGCATAGGGAAAATTGGAGTCCTTTCCAAGGTGAGTCAATTTCAGTAAACACTGGTTCTATTATTCTTGATGATGCTAAATATATATGTACATACATATGTGTATATATACACATAAAGAGAGAGAGATTTTGAAATAGGAAGTTATTTTATTCATAATTAAAAGTCATAAGTTTTGTATAAATAAAGGGAATAGTGCAAACAAAAAAGTTAATGCAAATATTTGTGTGCATGTTTGAAAATCAGAAACGTTCAACTTTCTAGAACAAGTTTGTGACATTCTAAAGTCACAATATCAGACATTTCTAATACTTTTAATAGTTATCACGACTTCAAGTTTCATGACTTCGCAAGTAGCCTTAACATCTGTTAAAATGGAACTCATGAAAATTTCAAGATAATTGAAGTATATCTTATAAATATTTAGAATAAATATATAGCTTTCAAGATAGCAGGGAAACTATAGCTCAGAAGTTCTATGCCTATGTTGGCTCAAAGTAGTACACACCATGCTTCCTTAGCTGTTTATTAATAAATGTTAGTTTCCTTATAGAGACTGGTATCTGTGAAGTGTTTCCATAGGTAGAAACTGCTGTTCTCTTACAGTTTTACATAAATTCTTCATGTTCATGAGAGAAAAAATGTATTATAATAGTGACCATCCTTTATTGTCTTTTCTTCTTTACACTATAGGAATAATATACTTGTTAAAATAATGGATAAAAGTTATGACAGTGAACACAACTACTGTTCCTTAGTATTATTTTTGATAATTATAAAATATTTTCATGCTGCTTGAGTTAAATATATGAAAATAAAATCATCTATCTTTTTTATTCTGCTAATTTAATACTTTTCCTAATAATAATTGTTTTATTAAAGAAAAATGAAGAGCATTTACACCAACATACATGCTTACAAGTTACTCAAAAGTAAAAACATTTTTGGTGTCTGATCAAATTATCTACAGTAACACTCTTGCAAAAAGTTAGTTAATATTATTTAAACTGAATTACCAAACAGTTTTTAAGTGTCTTGAAAAATACATGTTCTTGCACAATAATGTATTTATATATAGAAAAATGCCCAGAAACAGAAGAAATTTAGTAAAAGACTACAGCTGTGTTAGTACCTCTTTGTGTGATAGAAGACTTGTGTTAAATTTAGAGATGATGTCATCAATTTGTACAATCTTTTAAGCTCCACCCATATTCTATCCAATGCTACTGTTTTTTTTCAAAGGAATGAAATACTTTATCTTCTTGACAGAACAAATTGACTGGAAAATTACATAAACCCCTCGGCAGATGTTCTTTCCCACTTTGTTTCAGAACTCGCACTGCTCTAGAGTGTTTCCAAGCCCCATGTGGAGACAGGCTTGCAGGATGCAATCAACGTATGCAGACTCTACTGCAATGTATGCAAAGGCTAGTTATTCTTTGGTTGTACAATCAAATAGAATTTGACTGATAAACCAAATACTATTTCTTAATTTGTAAAACTTACTAAACATCCAAAAGATTTAAGCTTTTCAAATTAGCCCTATGAACACTGAAGTGTTTTCTACCCAAGTGAAATTCCAAGGTCCAAATTGCTAAAAATATGTTTGCCATAATGAATGAGTCTTGGAGTCAAGGATGTCAGGCAGCAAAAAATAGGAAAAAGCAACCAATTTTGACTTCCAATCCCCTGTATCATATCGCTATCAGTATGGCATACTAATCTGTGCAAATCAGATGGCATCTTTAAAATTATAATGCACACCACTGAGTTAAGCATCTGTATAAAAAATTTGAATTGTCATCTATCTCTCTGTGAACCATATACTGTAACTTAGTGTCACTTAATGCTAAATTACATTCATCTACGTAATCTGTCTCTCTGTCTAGCCTGGCAAATTTAAAATTGTATTTTATCCCTTCATTTTTCAAGTTTTCAAAAAATATATTTTGTCAGGCAGTTAAAAATAAGGAAAAGTAATGTAACAGGCTCTCAGGAAAAGGCTATCAAGCTGTTCAATAAATTTTATATTAAAAAGTCTCAGTGTAGATGTTTACATTCCTAACATGTTGCAAATTCTTAGCAACTCTACAAAAAACTGTAGTATTTTTAGCTAAAGAGATCATTTTTAGCGGAAAAGTAACTTTGCCCCACCTGAAGAAGAAATGTTTTAATAAAAATTCTAAAAATGACAGTAAGTCAGAAAAATCAAAACAATAATGGTATAAACTAAAATAATGGTTACCAGTAACATGATTCATAGACAGACAGCTCTTCTCTATGCGGGCTTTCATTATATGGGCTGGGTTTCTGCTGAAGTGTTGATTATGCATCATATAAAGTCGCACTTTGTAGAAATTACCACCTTCTAAAAAAAATGTCCAGTCACAACTTGCTAACTCTATCCATACAATTTTCCTGATAACTAATTAAGACTTTATTTTGGTGATTTGTTCTAAATACTTAACTTTAAGGACAGCAAGAAAATGATGATTTTTTCACTATTTTATCATACTTACCTGAGTCAGGGTTTTGCATTGATAAATGCCTAGATCTGTTTCCAAAATACTTGCATTCTACTTCAGGTTTTTTCCATAATTAAATGCGTGGGCAAGTTGTTATCCAGCTGCCATGCCCCACCATATGCAAAATCATGGAGGTTCCTGGTTCTTCCCTAAGACCTATTAGACACAGTGGAAAAAATGTCTATAGAAGCTGACAGAAGAGCATCTTTGGGAAGGTTTGGCTCTAATATTGAGGAAAATGGATTTTAGCTTACAGGTAAGGGGCCTCATAATGTGTTTCGACCACACCACCATCAATTATCAGTGCTTCAAAGCCATAGGTTTGAAGACAATTAAATAAAATAAAACTAGCTTTAAAAACATTAGGGTCACTGAGTACTAATTGTGAAATAATTACATTTTACATGATATTATTAAAAAGGTTATAGTAAAAGAAAAATCACCTAGGAAAAATATGTAGAAAGTGACTATTTTCTTTGATTTCTGCCTCAATTCCCACGATGGTAAAATTTTCTTTGAAATTCTCTATATTTTTCTACATAGTAAATTTTTTGAGACTTTTTTTTTTGATTTACAAGTAAATGATCTGCTTACATAAGTCACAACTCTCATTAAAAAACAACTTCTGTGTCTATTTTTTGTAATTTTCAGTATTTATATTATTTAAATATATATCAACACATCCTTTTTCTTATATTTAAAGAAAAACAGTTCAATCTAGTGAATTTCAGAGAGTATTCTACTATATTTATGATATCACTCTATATTAAGGAGTCTCAGTTAAGGAGTTAAAGACTTTGAGACTCTCTACAAAATTAAAATGCCTTTAAGTGGCTATACCACTTGCAAGTAGCTTAACTCCTTTCTATTTTTGTTAAGCACACTGCCAGCAAATGAAATATAGTATATAACTTTCTGAATAATAAGACATCTGGTAGGGTTTTCCTGTCTTGTTTTGTTTTTTATTTTTTATCCTCCTTTGGATGCTCTGAGAAATTGTGCAATGCAAAATGAAAGTTCTAACTAATGTATGTTCACTAAACACCTCCGTTATTATTTAGCAATGCAAGTGCTTCACGACTTAGAGGTGTCTCAACCAAGCATGGCTGTAATGAGTATTCTAATCTTTTATTGTTTTGGAAAACATCATGTGAACAAACCAATATAAGTGAACAAACAATACCTTCTCCAAAAAATTAACATTATTTCAAAATGATACCACCTTAGAAAATATCTATAAATACCATAATAAATTCATACTTTCCTACAAATCAAATAGATTCTCTATTTTTTCTTATTTTTAGCATACTATTTATTTTCTATCACCATGTAAAAATGACTCAATTTATGCTTATAGACTTAGAATTTGGCATATCAGACATATCATCACTTTATGACATCATCACCTTGTTTAGATTTTTAAAAATAACTTACATAGAGCAGTAATTCTTAAATTTGCATTTATTTAAAAAATAATAGTGCGGTTGAAGATACTTTTATTTGATCTCAAAGACAAACATTCTTAACTGTGTAAAATAAGTCCCAGGTAAAGGACAGAAAATCACCATGAAAGGGATGTACAATCATGTTAGAATAAAATAAATCTTGCCTGATTCTATCATGAGATAAAGGCATATATCCACATTCACATGTGTCTTTAAGGCTGTGGTTTACTGTAGTATTTTAGCAAAAGAATTCAAACTAATTCATGGAACGGAGGTTCACACATACCTTGTGTCTTTGATTTGGATTGCCTTTTATAACTCTTTGACTGGAAATACATTATCCATTAAGTCCTTTCCAAATCATCTGAGAAGAATGAGTACTTTCTATTTTTCAGGTGCTCTGTTTTAAACTACCTCTATTACCACATGGTGGAAAATATGTTTGTTCAGCAAGCCTTGGTTTTGTCTAATCATCAGTCCAATTATTTACATATATTTAAATTTTAATAACCTAAATCATAGGAATTTAAATAATTATAGGGCTCAATCAACATTAGTAAATATTCTCTTGTTAGAAATATTCACACATAATATGTTAAAGCTCCATGGACCAAAGCTTGTGTGATTACAGTGGGTTTTGTAAAATTTTGGAAGTGACTGTTTCCTGCTTAGGTTATGGGTTCTATGAAAGTTATGGCTGGAAGATAGGAAAAAGAAACTCTTAGGGAGACAAGAAACAAATGTAATTGGAGATTTAACTCTTTGTAATAATTAAAATGAATAGATCAAAAGTAAAATCTTTAATCACTCAAAATTAAAGCAGTACTATGACCCCCCCCCATTTTAACCCCAAAGAAATCCATTCACTAACATACAATATATGAAAATCCCCCAAAATTGACTAGGTTCATGGTTTTTCCTTTGGTTCTACACTGTGTTTAAAGCTGAAAATTATTCCAACATGCAAAACTTAAGCTCACAGGTGCCTAAATAAGTGGGTTATGAGCTGCCTTCTACAGATGAATGTACTTTGGTGGTTTTATTCTCTGGGCACACTTTTTCCTCCCTAAATAATATTTTTGTAAAAGCTCATTAATTTGACAAATGAAATATTTTGGAAAAAAAGTATTTGATTAATTTTTTATTTTCTAAAGTTCATATTTTGCAATAACTAAGAAATGCAGTTTTCTTTTTTTCATAAATAGAAATCATATTATGTGTTGAAGGTTGCAGTTTCAATAGCTGAAAGTATGAAATGAAGTACTGTCATTTTAAATGCTATATAATGATAATTACTGCTAATATCAATTTCAGTTAGGTATTATTTCAGTAAGTTCATTATTTCAATAATGGACTTTGCAATGTTAGTAGATAATAGTAGAAATTCTACTTTATTTCTTTTGATTATTTATCTTTAATAGCATAATTTATTCTTCTGAATATAGATTATAGATTCTGTAATTTAATATTTACATATGAGCAGTTGTTTGTCTATTTGAATCACGAGTTGCCTTTTTTCCTACATCTGTACACCTGAATTCACACACACACACACACACACGCACACACACTTATATTTTGGAAATCATTTTAACTTAGATAATTGATTATTACAATTACAAAATTATAAATATCATGCATTAAATGTCAAATATTTGGTCACTAAGAATTTCTTTGGTTTTTATCATTTCTGGACAATAATTCTCTCCATGAAGTACAGTGTTTGGGCAATGCACTAAATTCTTCTGAATTGTCTTTAGAGTCGACATTCTAACACTTTCAAGAAAGTCCACAGATATGAAAAAAAATTATAAGGGAAATTATTGTAACTATTCAACATATCATTACTCAATACCATTATTTCAAAATGGAAAACAGTATTTTAATATCATCAAAATTTTTATAACACAAAATCAGGAAGAATTTTGGATTGTGCCTTCAACTCAAAAACTGTATCCTAAGTACCAGATAAACATGTGTAAGCAAAATCTCTAAAGTTAAGTCTTAGTAAGCTAGTCTTCTTAACATTTTATTCTTTGGACCAGAAAATACACAGGCAATTCTAAAACAGAACAGGACTTGAATATCCTTACCATAGAAACTCAAACTATTAATATATTAGAAAGGACTAAATTAAAAGAGAGCATAGTAGCATATTCATGAATGTGAAATACAGCCTTGACTTATTACTTAACCTACATAGACTAATAAGATTTTAAGAGACTTCTGTGTGTACCCGCTCCTTAAACTCTTTTGAGTCCTTCAGTTACCACTACTGTAGTAACAAAACTCAGTAAAAGAGCTCAGTGGAGAAGGTTATTTACCAAAGTGTGTTCTGCATAACACTGGTCCTTAAAATATTACAGGAGTAAAGGAGTTTTGCATTCAAGTAAGTTTATGAAATTCTGTGCATTATATCTCAGAGATTTCAAATGCATATGTTTATTTGACATGGTATCATGAGCATGTTTATACTACACTAATTAATCTTTGAAAATATTTTTCATGGTTGCATAATGAACCAATATACAGATGTTCAATAACATCCATTCTCTACTGTCGACACAAGAATTTTCAGTAGTGTTTTTTTAATAATTATACTGTGAATAAAGTTTCAGTCATACTCCTGGTCATTTTTAAGGAATAAATGCAAGAACTGGAAATAATAATGAATCATGCCATGTGAGGATTATAAGGTCCCTGATATATATTGCTAAGGTGCCTTCCAGAAAGTTATAACAATATGTGAGGGCATTACTGCACATATTCCTAAAGATATACACAAAGGGCTTTTAAAAATAGCTTAAAAATCTCAAAAGAACAATGAGCAAAGCACTTAGAAATTTTTAAAAAATCAAATGGGCATAAATGAAAAAGTAACTTGAAAACTATTGAGTAATTACAATAATGCAAATTAAATCAATGACATATGTTTAATCTGTTAGGGAATTAAACTAACTTTGTACAGATCCTTATACATTGCTACTGGAATATTAACATGGCCCAAAATTTCAGGAAAGCAGTTTATCAATATTTATCATTGCCCCTAAAATATTTAATTTATCCTACATATTTTTTAAAAATTAGAAATGTGGGTAGAAGTATTTTGTTTAAGAGTGATTGGTGCAGCATCATTTATAGCATCATTTATATATATGTTTTTTTTTAATGACCAAATGTAGAGGACAAAAAATATCTATGTCGATATTGCTTCTGTTATTTAAGAATCCATTCTCTCCTACTTCTTTTATCAAAAAGTTACCCTCAAATGTTAATTAATATATAACCACCTATAATAAACACTGTAATCCCCTAAGCCCTTCTTTCCACTAAGGTGGTTACATGACTACGTTCAGACCAATTTGATGTAAGCAAAAAATAAATGTGTGATATCTGTGGCCTTAAAATGAAGTATAGCTCTTCCTGTACTAATCTTTTCTCCCTGCTATAAAGTGGAATTGGGAGAATGAGCTGGAACAACCATCTTTAACCATTAAATAGGAACACAGATGTCACAAGATCAAAGTAAATTGACCCTGGGCCTCTGATGATTTTGGAAGCTCCTGGATACCACCTACTTCTGAGACTTTTATATGAAAGATAAATAAAAGTTTATCTTGTTCAAAATGCTGTTGTTTTCAATTTTTTATTGCAGTAGCCCAAGCTACTTCTTAAGTGTATGGTACATACATGTAGGAATGTTATACAGAAACTAAAACCATCCTAATGGCATGAAATAACAAATAAAATGTTTCAGAAAAAAAATAACCAAAAATATATTATACCAACTTTCCAAGTTGTGGATATTTAATGAAAGTAATCTCCAAAATGTTATTAGGAGTGAAGTTTTGGTGGTGCGATTAAGAATGATTTTTAAGATGTATTTCTTTTTCCAATCTAATTATGAAAAAGAAGTTAGACAAATCCTAATTGAGGAACATTTCACAAAATACCCCATCAGTGCTTTCCAATACCTTGAAGGTATTCAAAAACAGGGCAAGTCTGAAATTGGTATAGCCAACAAGAGCCTAAGCAGACATGATGACTAAATATAACATGGTATCCTGGATGATATTTGCACACTAATTAAAAAAAAAAAAGATAAAAACTAAGGAAATCTGAAAGTGAACTTCAGTGAATAATATATTAATATTAGCTCATTAATCATGATAAACGTATCACAGTAAGGTAAGAAGTTAACAGAAGAGGAAAGTGGGTGCGGGTAATATGGGGATGGTTCAGCAAAACACAGTGCATGGCAGTCCTTGCCAGGGGAAGACTCCAGCCCCATGGAGGATAGTCAAGCTTGTCACAATGCCAGACACTGAAAATGGAAGGCCAAACACTTCTGCCCACTGCATCTTGGTATCTGAGCTGCCAGGGAATACACAACACAACCAAGCACAGGACGGCACAGCACTTTTCCTCACATGGAGAAGAGACAAAGCAAGATGAGTTCCAACAGTGTAGTCAGTCCCTCCTGTCCAGTGGGGCCTCTGGCAGCACATGCAGGGCAATTGGCCTATGTAGGCCCCTCAGGTGCCTCTGCAGAAGGACCCTGACTCCTCCCTGATCAAATACTGAAAGCCAGGAATGCATAAGAGAAATTGCGTTACACACCTAAGCAGAGCAAAAGAACACTCATTATGCTTGAAACAGGGAAAGGTATTCCCTCACAAGGTATTGAGTGCGGGCTCTTTACCTTTTGGAAAGGAAGGTTAAGGCCTAAGGACTATGCTTATGTGGCTGTGTCTGCGTTCAAAGATGGTGCTCAGAGACTACCTTTCCCGAGAGGAATTCTCATACTATCTTTACAACTTTTCTGTAAATATAAATGTATTCTATAAGTAAAAAAACAAAACAAAACAAAAACCCAAAAAACAAATCCGTTTATTTAGAAAAGTGTTCCAGGCACTAGTGCAGGCCACAGACTTTGTGCCTGATCCATTAGCACACTTGCTCTATGGGGCAGAAGCTGGGTCTGCGGTGTCTCCAGTTCTTGCTAGGTTTTTCCCTTTGGCTTCTCTGAATCCGGAGTCACTTGTGTGTTTTGCTCCATGTTGAAGAGCCTTGCTTTTCCCTGCGAGTCACTGGAGTCATGGAAGTTGGAGGTTTAGAAGCACTGCCGGGTCAGTCAGAGTCCCAGCTCCTTTCCGAGGATTCCAGTTTTTCCTTATTCTCCTCCACTTAAAGTCCTTCCCTTTCCAGCTGCATGCCCTGCTGACCCCATTCTACAACCAAAGGCTGAAGTAACAGATGAACATACACTGTGTAACTTGCTCCTAAACAGTATGAGATGAAATCCATATAATAAATCCCATATATTATATCTCCCTTAATTGTTACGTTTCTCTGATCAAATGTTGCCTGCTATAGCTATGTAATCTATAAGGACCATTTATTAAAAATTTTGTGTAGCGAGCACTAACTTCCTTATTTCAAGGACAAAGAGTCATCAATCCATCACTATGAAGCTAACAATCAGAAGGCAACATGTCCTTGGGATCCCATACAGCATTTTGAAATCTCCTTAAATGCTGTAGTTTTCCAAAATAAATCAAGATAAACAAACATTTTGTTGAGCACTTCACTAAAGAATTAATAATATTAATGAAATCTATGCTCTAATCATTCTATATTTTAGCTCTTTTTTACTTTCAAGTATATTACATCTATAATGAAAATAAAAGATATTTTTAGTGGTCAAAAGACATAAAATGATTAATCACATATCTATTAATGACATTTTAAAAGTACCTCAGCCCAGAAATGTGACACTACAATCATTAAAAATCAGATTCAATTTTCAAAGATACTAATCTTAAACTTCGTACTGCTGGCAGAAACATAAAATTATATCCAGTCAGCTCAGATGCTCTGGATAATGGAAAATCTCAGTTCTATGGCACTGCCAGAAAATAATATGCTCTTAGAAATTCTGCAGGTTGAGTAGGGAGATAACTGATCAGAATATGACAAAGTGATGTTACAAATTGTTCAGAACAGAAAAATTCCAGATCCAATGAGATTTTTTTGAGACACTGATTGAGGTCCAAGAGCAGCATAATGGCACCAAATGGATAAAAACAACAATAAAGTCACTTCTCATGCATAATGCATAGGCATTCTCTATTGGAGTTGATATCACCATCTGGTGTCTAATTATTCCCTCCTCACACCACACGGTGTATGCACCTAGTGGAATGACTGTACATTATAATAACTCAGTACACAGACTCTCTGCTGCTAATTATAAGGTGCTAGTTGTTGTTGCTGTTGTTGTTTTAAAGACCATGGGAATCCCAAGAAATTTGGTGTCCACCGCTTAAAATAAATATTTTGGAATGTGTTACTAGGAAAAGGAAACTCAACTTTTATTTTTCTAAAATATCTGTCGTTTCTTTATTTTAGTTATTTTTTAGTTTTTCCTAAAATTTGTATCACTGAAATTAATTAAGGTCCTGCTTCTCTATTCTCATCACAAGAGAATTTTTCCAACTGTATCATTTTTTTCCAAACTGAATTCATTTTTAAAAAATTTATTCACATATATGCTTTCAAGTTATAGAAATTAGGGCTAACAGTTCACTCCTAAAATAACAAAAAAGAAAATATTTCTTATGAAGCCAGACATTCATTCATCATTCAATAGGCATTCATTGCATATTTGCTAGAAACTTTACTTAGAGTCTGAGGGAATAATTTATTACCCCTTGAGAAGGAGTCAGATTAATTAATAAAAAATAGATACAGATAAATGATTACAGTAAAACTTTGTAACTGCTATAATAGGAATATTTATAAGTTCTTAATGGAGTGAAGGAGAACGATTCCTCATGGTATATTTTAAATGCTGAAGATATTGCTTATTTACTTGTTGGAGTTTTAGTTGTTTATTGCTGCACAAAAATGTTCCCCAAAATGTAGTGGCTGACACCAATCACTTATTTGCCTATAATTTTGTAGTTTAGTCGGGATTTAGAGGCAACAGCTCAGCTTGTTCCACACATGGCATCTTCAGGACGGCTTTACTGCAGGAACGGGGAAGTCAACATGAAGTTTATTCACATGAATTAAAAACTGGTCTGTCTATGGTTCAACATAGTACCCATAGTTGCCTGGTGTTTTAGGTGGGATGGTCAGTTGAGGACCTCAGTTGTCTTCCGCATGGGCCTCTGTATGTGGCTGTTGGGGCTTCTTCACAGGATGGTGGCTAAGTTGCATTGGAGAGGAAGTGTAAGCTACCAGTCCTTTTTGAGTTCAGGCCCAGAAATGGCATAGTATGACTTCCACTATAGTCTAGGTGAGAGACAGGCTGAGTGCGATTCAGTGAATTGAAGAATTAGACTGTACTTCTCAAAGCTCTACTTTGGCTATCTTTAATTCACCAGATAGTATGAAATTTAGCAAACAAATATGATCCTGGGAAGTATGTCAGGGAATAATGTAAAGGCTTGCTTAACTTAAAATTTGGTGTATTGTATGTAAAACTCTATTTTAACAACATGATACTAAGAAAAAAACTATATTCTAAAAGAATATCTGAAAGAGGTTATGTTTTGCTTGCTTGTTTATTTTGTTGATTAGGTTCCACTTATAGCTGAGATCATATGTATCTGTCTTTCACCACCTGGCTTATTTCACTTAGCATAATGCTCTCCAGTTCCATCCATGCTGTCATGAAGGGTAGTAGTTCTTTCTTTCTTTCTGTTGCGTAGTATTCCATTATGTAAATGTACCACAGTTTTTTGATCCACATACTTACTGATGGGTACCTAGGTTGCTTCCAGTACTTGGTTATTATAAACTGTACTGCTGAGAACATTGGGGTGCATAGGTTCTTTTGAATTGATATTTCAGGATTTTTAGGATATAGTCCCAGCAATGGAATTGCTGTGTCAAAAGGTAGATCCATATTTAGCTTTTTGAGGAATCCCATACTATTTTCCATAGTGGCTGCACCAATCTGCATTCCCACCAACAGTGTCCTAGGGTTCCCTTTTTTCCAAAACCTCATCAGCACTTGTCGTTTGTTGATTTGTTAATGATGGCCATTCTGACTGCTGTGAAGTGGTATCTCATTGTCTTTTTAATTTGCATCTCCCTGCTGACTAGTGATACTGAGCATCATTTCATATGTCTCTGGGCCCTGTGTATGTCCTCCACAGAGAAGTGTCCTTTGCCCATCTTTTAATTGGGTTGTTTGTCTTCCTAGAGTAGAGTCGTGTGAGTTCTTTATGTATTTTGAAGATCAAACCCTTATCTGAAGTATCATTGGCAAATATATATTCCCATACAGTCGATTCCCTATTCATTTTGATGATGCCTTCTTTAGCCGTGCAGAAGCTTCTTATTTTGATGAAGTCCCGTTTGTTTATTCTTTCCTTTATGTCCAGAGGGGAGGAGGGAGGGAATGACAGAAGAAAGGGAGGGGAAGATCATCAAGGAACATACATAAAGGACCCATCCACAAAGCCAAATGGGGAAAGGATTGAGGGTGGGAACTGGGGGAGGGTGGCGCTGGGGATAGTGGAGATGGGAAAATGTTGACAAAAAAAGTAGACAGGGGGAGGCTGGGAGTAGTGTGGGAAATTAAGAAGCCAAAGAACTGGTGTGTGCAACCCATGGACATGGACTAGAGGTGTGTGGATGATGGGATGGAGTGCAGGGCAGATGGGATAAAGGGAAGAAAATTGGACAACTGTAATAGCATACTCAATAAAATATACAAAAAAAAAAAACTCTTAAAAGAAAAAACAAACACACACAAAAAAAGACAACAAAAAAAGAATATCTGAAAGAAAGGGTTTAAATCTAGGTTTCCTGCAACAGTTTGTGTTAATCATTAGAAAATTTTGTTTATATCACAGATACATTTAGAAAACACTTATTACATACTATAATATGATAAATGGTTTATACAACATCTCACTCAATCACTATAACAAACCTCTCAGGTAAAATTATTATCCCCATAAAAAAGCGAGGCTAAGGGAAATGAGTAGTTTATCTGAGGTTGTGCAGCTAATGTGTAGACTATCTTGGATTTAAGCCCAGACTCCCTTTCTCCAAATTTTTAGTGCTGCACTAAGTTTCAAGAAATGTATTTTAATCTATTTTCCCTTCTGTTGTATTTGTTGTCCACTTGCAAATAAAAATTATTATTATTATTTACTTTAAGGAGGCTGGAGAGTTTGATAACATGGTTTATATTCCTGCCCTCCCACCCCCCAAACCTGATCAATGAATTATTGAACCAAGTTTTAATTTATGCAAATATTTCAGTTTATGAAGCAGTTTGCAATGAAAATATGTGTTATCAGATATATTTATTACAAATTAATCTTTAGAATGAAATAGGTAAAACTAGGAGATAAAATTATATATGTTGAAAGATCAGTTTTGGGTATCAAATTCTAAGCTGAATCATCCAGTTACTTAAACATTTACCTTCCTCATGCCTTCTTTTCCTATTTCATAAATTCCATGGTAGACAGTAACAGGGCTCTCACTCTATACACAAGATGGACAACTTAGTAGATGTTGAATGTAGAGAGAATTGTTACAAAAGCCCTATATAAAAATTTTGTGAAAACAATAAAGTCAATCAGAAAACCCAAATCTGTAATACTAGGTCAACTGTAATCATGTTGGAAAATTTCCCTGTGAGTCCTGTGTTCTTCATTTTTCTGTTATGCTAAGAGAAAATTGCATGAAAGCAGATTATAGCTATACTTTAAGACAATTATTTCAAGACCATTTGAGAGCAGAGAAGTACTGAAGAGCTTTTTGAATTATTACAGTTGTATTTTTTTAGAAGGTTTCTCCATTAACGTTAATTATGTTCTCCCTAGAGTCATGAGCTTAGGAGCCTTTTGAAAAGGCAAATTCATTCACCAGCAGAATATTTTAAGTTTTCAATTCATTACTATTTGACCTGAAACATTTAGAGTTGCTCATTTTTCTTTTTTAAAAAGAAGCTTTATCGAAATAAAATTTATGTACCATAAAGTTCTCCCAAATAAAGTTATAATTCAATGGTTTTTAGTTTGTCTACCGAGTTTCGTGATTATCACCATACTTTGAGAAGGTTTTCATTACTCAAAAAGAAGCCTTTTACAAAATAACCATTGCACACCATCCTCTCATCCTCCCATCCCCAGCCCTACATAACATAATCAATTCTGATTTGTCTTTCACTTCAGATAGAGAAATGGGGAAAATAATTCTCAGAATATAGCTACAGTATTATGTAACTCATAAATCTAGATTGCCTATGTGTCCATCTCTTGTTAATATGTTAATACCAAGCACTCTAGCTTCAAGTGCACCCTATGAAACAATCAAAATCCTTCAAAGAAATACAGGAGTATAGCAATGGGAGCTCACTCCGCCTTCAATTCAGCTCAAGAATCCTGAACTACATTCACTTCCAGAATCTTCACTGGGGACAGTTGGAGGGAAGAGCACATATTTATTTTGCATTGTGGTTTTGCACCCTTATTCAAGTCCTCTATTCCTCAAATATGTTTTTGTATTTACACTAATTCCCAAAAGTTATTTTTTAAACTTTTCCCACATTATCCTTGAACGTCATCATTCTAATATCTCCTAATATCTCCTCTTCCAATTCCTGTCTCCTTAAAAATGCACACACTTTTAATCTTTGATTGCATTTTGTTTTTGTTTTTGTTTTTCACAAATAATCTGCATTCAGACTTTTGATTTACTTCACACAGGTTCATTTTTACTTTGTCACATTGAATAATTTCTTTTCCTTTTCCCTCTTTTTCTCATGGTTACCAGAAATATCATAACATCTTATTCCCTTAACTTAAACCTCTAGTGTGCCCCTGCTTTTTCAGTGCAGTCTATTGTGTACAGCATAATGTCATGTAAATGATGTCCCTAGCAATTTATTAGCAGTGTATCTGTGCCTCCGGTGCTAGCTTCCCTGTTGTTGAAATAAAATAAGTATGTATACATTTTTCTGGTGCTCTTAGTATAACCATGGAGCACAATATAGTGTAATAAAGTGGTTAGACATAGATTTAAGGTCATACGATAGACATGAGTTCTTAATTCTGACTTTAACTTCCGATTCATTTGAATTATTTAAACTAGAAGTTTCTCATCTGTGAAATAGAAAAGATAGTACTGACCTCATGGAGTAGTAAAGAAAAAATAATAATATATTCAAACACTTATCACAGTGCCTAAAAATGATCAATGGTATTAGCAATCATATTATTTATATTATTACTATCTGCACACTTTAAACCTTCGCTAGACTTTTTTGGGTTGAATCTTGCTAAAATTCATTTAAAACACTATTTGCATGGGAAAGTAAATTTTAAATGACAAACTGACACAAACCAGTTTTTCCCATAGCACAGTTGTTCTTGAGACTTGCTAAAGACTCGCTGTGTAAAAGTAATAGAAGTGTCATAAGATGGTCCAGTGGATTCTCTTTCCTCTATGTGAGGAGTATACACACATTTATCTGTTTTTTAAATTTCTCCAGTAAATATGATGTCATTTAATCCTTTCTTGAAACACTAAATGGAGTCAAAATTTTCTTCCAATACATATGTTTTTCATCAAAACTTGTTAAAAATAAGAGAAAAAAACAAAAAATAAGAAACATAATCTTGTCATGCCATTATGGAAACATTTTCCCATAAATCTGACAGAATAACATATGCTTTTATCTCTCAGAACAAATTAAAATTTATTAAAGAATTTTTTTGCAGGAAACATGTGTTTGTTCTAAATTAGCCTGATAAGATGTAAGTAAATAACACATGAAGGCAAGTTCTGGAATCCGTTTCTTATTTAAATTGATTAGCCCTCATCATGACCCTGTTGACTAAAATCTCTAAACATACTTTTGCTTTGTTGTAATTCCTTTATATACTTGCTTTCTTAAACGAAACAATAAATTCTTAATTGTCTGAGGTTCACTTTCCTCCCAATTTGTAAGTTCTCTGAAAGTAGGCACTTTATTTCTCTTAAACATTGCTCGTCTTCGTAATAAATTGTGGTTGAATGAATGAATATGAGTGAATTAAAAAGAATAATTAGGCTTATTCATCTGGAAATAATTCTCTGTTCCAAATTAGTTCCTTTGAAAAGAATAAGAGGAATTTAGTATCTGAAATCACAAAATATATTTATCCAATAAATACGTGCATGAAGTCATATATGCTTTCCATGACCATGTTATACGCACTAACTTAGATATCTTGGGGAGAGGTAGGTTGATGATTAGACATTTGTTTCTTCCTTGATGCCCTGAGAAGCCTGAAGAGCTAGGTAACACCCCTTGTAGCATGTTGCCTAAATAAGGCTTACTGTGTTCTTGTTATTATTCTCTGGAGAACATAAACATGATTTCTCTGATCTACTTCAAAAATAAGAGTATAAATATGTTTCTCTGAATATTGACTAAAATTTTGGTTAAATGTAATATACCAGGAATTTTGGTTAATATGATTAAAAGTTTTAATTAAAATTTTGTAAAATAATTTTCTAATATAATGATAAAGAAATAGTTCTAAAATTGGAAAACAAATGAAACTGGTGTTCTGCTAGGTTGACAAAGGCACATTAAATTGTTATAAAGAAAATAAAAGAATGGATCAAGTTTTCTCAATTTAAGATCTTCTCACATTAGCTTTTCTTAAACTTTTGACATCTGCTAGACAGTAAGAGCAAATGACAAAATAAACAACCATGTAGCAAATGGATACAAACTGAAGAACTTAGAAATAATCTGATCATGGTAAGTTTGAAAGCCCTTTTGTTTTGACTCATAAAATGATTTTGCTTCCATCCAAAGTGTCACAGAGATGTTTATTTTCTACTAACAAAATTAATTTTAAATTTACATTATGCCAATATTATGCCAATATTACATGGAGTAAAGCCAGAAAGTGAGGGAAAGAAGGAAGGAAGGAAGGAAGGAAGGAAGGAAGGAAGGAAGGAAGGAAGGAAGGAAGGAAGGAAGAAAGGAAGGAAGGAAGGGAGGGGGGGAGGGAGGGAGGAAGGAAAGCTGACCTTGATGATTCCTGCATCTACTACCTGGTCCCATGTGAGGTTCACTGGGGTATAAAATGAAACCACATATGCACTAATCCCAGCAAAATGCCTTGAAAGCAGGGTCAGTATTTTTACTGTGCCTTTTCCTTTCACCACATAGCATTGCTCACAGTCATTTCTATTTTTTCTAATAAATGAAAAAAGTATCATTTTATGCACCATAGAAAGTATTTATATAACCTGGAATGTATAAAATTGTGTATGTGTCTGTGTTTTGGAAAAAAAGAGAGAGAAAGAGAGAGAGAGAGAGAGAAAGAAATATTAAACAATCCAAATACAAGTTTGATATATCATTATTTTCTTCCATGCCCAAAATATGCAAAAGATGTAAAAATCAGTCTTGATTTTTTGGTCAGTATGATTTTAGGAGACAATTTTGATAAAAGGGTGTAACTTTTATTTTAAGAGAGCACCCCTATTTCTATATCAACAATTTTAAAATGCGGGCATTTGCAGCAGCTGGTAAGAAATCCATGGAGATTTATCTATAGGCACCAGCTGATGCTGAAGCAAGGCCTCACAGGATGCTGTTCTGTTGGTGACCATGATGGTTTAGGGGCTGAATTATTGCTTTTAAGTTCAGAAACATGGTTTGGTTGCTCTAGCCAAATGTAATGACTTACTCAGGACCTAACATGCTCATTAAATCATAAGTAATCCTCTGGGGAAACTCAAATATATGCAATATCTGCTAACTCAAGCATTCATTCCTTCTCACAAACTCTTCTCTAAGTAGAATACCCTCTCCCAAGTGTTTTCCTGACAAACTGTTAAATTCTTCCAGGCTCAGCTGAAATGTTAGCTAAACTGCAAATGACTCCCTGGCTCTGGAGTTCTTTCTTTGTGCCAAACTGCATTCTAAATAAAATTTCCTTATAATAATCAACTCATGTTATTTGTTTGTTTGTTAACCTACCTGCCTCTACCATAATGCAATCTTGCTTTGTTTATGGGGGACATATATCTGCGACCTTTCATTTCTGTGTCACTGTCATCTGACCAATTCCTGGAAAATATTTTAAAGGAATCAAAGAATAGCATAAAAATGAAAAGGTAAAGCATAATCTTATTAAACTTATTTATTTTCATTAAATTATGCAAATATGTAAATTATTTAATAATATTTACATATGTTAATCAGATCCTTCTTTCTGTAGCAATTTGGATGGCAATTTTGGAATCAGACCCCAGAGATGTGAATTTGGTCATCTTATTGCATGAAAAGGACAAATAGATAATGGAACAGCCAAATAAATACTTATTTACCAGTAATGAAATGTCATCCCCACCCACCAGACGAGAACACCCCTGCTTCTATATACCTGTGCATTCAGTAGGACTCAGCAAGACCAATATATTCTTTTTCTAAGTAGTAGGAAGAGGAAGGATCAATTCTTTTCTAGATTTTGACAGCTTTTCCCTCCTATCAGGTATCCTTCTATTCACAACTTGCATTTTTAGTCAGAGTAATACTGTCATTTAAGGTACAGACTAATTATATTTGTAGACCTTCCATATATATATAATTTTAAACCTAGGTTAGAATCAATTTTATTTTAGGTTTAATACAATAATATTTTTAGAGTGCTTAGTAACATGTTTGGGCCTTAATAAACATTTCATATTGTTAAACAAATAAAATGGAGTCATTAATTTTTAGGTGATTTCTTCATCTAATATATTATCAATGAAACATGTTAATTTTTCCTAGGGTTGCTGAGTCATTAATTAGTGACCATTAAATCTGTTTCACTGAAAGCTTATGTTACCAGAAATATAAATATAAAACTTATAAGGGAGAATATCAACATGCTCTGAATTAATCTCTTATAATATATTTCAGTTCATTTAATTGTTTCTGGTTGGTTAGCTTACAAACTCATAAAAAGGACTGCATTGCTGTTTAGGTATTTAATAAAAGTAGAATTAACTTGTATAAAGATTATGATGTCATGCCTTCAATTTGATTCTGTGAATCCATTGATTTTTATATCTATTTAATCATTCAGTCTTTTAGAAATGATCGTGTAGGAAGAATGACACTGTACTCTTAGCTGTACCACTGAGAAGTTCCGTAATCCTAGCAGGCAAATATAACCTCTGAATCTAAGCCTTCTCTCCTGTGAAATAAGTGAAGTGAATTAATTAATCTCTTGATTTCCTTCCAGGTATGAGAGTGTATTGCACTATTCAGTGAAGGAATACTATCAGCGACACACAAGACTTCAGAGTTACCATAGAATGTCCATAACAACATGGCAATTTTTTTTTTTCAGGGTAATTTCCCCATTGATAGATACTCCCCACTCTGGCAACATTCATCATTTAAATTGACACCTGCAAGCTCAAAGCTCAATTAAAAATGATTAGAAGCACATTAGAAAAAATTATAAGGCTATATGTAGACACATTTGAAAAAAAATCCTTCAAGGCTAAATTACCTGCATTGCAAATGTCTGTTTACTTTTCTACATCTCCCACAAAAATTAAAAAATTTTCAGGTATGGGAGTGCCTATCATTCACTTTTGTTTCTTCAGTGCCTCATAAGTAGTATGAATATAATACCCGTTGAATGAATAAGAGATAAAGAAAAATAAAGTTTACATAATTCACATGTATATTTCTTCTTACCCTCACTTGGAAATATATGAGCAACTTAAACTATTAGAAAATTCCATATATCAGTACTAAAATATAAATGACTTGGGGAACAGTAGTGAAGTAGGTTAAAATTGCATTTAGCATTTTGGGGCACTTTTGTCTCAGTTGTATCTAAATGCCCAGATACCAGTTCTATATGTTCTGTCATATCTCCTGCACCCATTTATGGTCACCTTCAGCCAAAAATGTGTGTGTGTGCATGCAGTGTGCTGAGGATGACAGATATATGTATAAAGGAATTACAACAAAGCAAAAGTATGTTTAGAGATTTTAGTCAACAGGGTCATAAATGAGGGTTAATCAATTTAAATAAGAAACGGATTCCAGAACTTGCCTTCATGTGTTATTTACTTACATCTTATCAGGCTAATTTAGAACAAACACATGTTTCTTGCAAAAAAAATTCTTTAATAAATTTTAATTTGTGCTGAGAGATAAAAGCCTATATTATTCTGTCAGATGAATATAAACATGGAATGAAGTATGTGTTAATACATTTTATTTGATTACTTATGTTTGATATCTAATTGTTCTAAGCTGCACATAATCATAATAATGTTAGGTACTATAAAGAAATGTAAAAAATGGACCCCTGTCTTTCAGATCCAGATCTTCCTAAAAGAGTAAACATACAGACATGAGGGGAATGGATGTTAATTCCCATCACATCACTGTTTCTCTACTCAGCTGGCACCTATAACTGGATCTGATTTTGTTCCCCAGCTTCCACCTCTTAGGAGAATGCAGGTGTGTCCCTGCCTTTCTTCCATCAGACTGCTCACAACAGAATCGATACAAGCCTACTAATTCTGATGCATCTGTCAGTTCTGTTGGACATCAGAAATATCCCAGATAATAACGTGGTCATTGTTATCAAAGTATTTAAAACAAAACAGCTAGGAAAATGCTAATTTCTTTGGAAAATCATCTATTCTCTTTTCAACTGTAAATTTATTTTAAATAAGAAAAAGGGATACATATTTGCAAATCTTATCAAACCAATGAAATAATCTAGATACCATTTTGGAGGTTTCTCATGAAAGACTGTTATTAAGCTATCTTTATGCATCAATTGATTCCGATTCTGAAAAATGATAAGGATCCATTAAACAATGACTTTTAAACATACTTATAATTTCAATTTAAAGAAGACCTGCAGGGTTTCTTATATTTAGACAAACCACTATGATTTTAAAGTTTTGCTTTTTTTTTCATTGATTTCAGAGAGAGAGACGGACAGACAGACAGAAACATTGCTCTGCCATTCTACCCAACAATGCACTCAACCTCTGCATGTGCCCCGACTGCAGACTGAACCCTGGCTCACAGGGATAATGCTTCAAGGGGCTGAGCCACCTGGCCACGGCATTCACTGCTATTCTAATGCGGGCATTGTCCTACTGGCCGTCTGCACGTTTCTCAAACCAAAATAGAGACCTACCCTGCTCCTACACACAATCACCTTTCCCTTCCTCTGTTCCACTCAAAATTCTAATCATTAAACATGATGATCTTAAAAATTGGACCTACCCTTTTATAGAAAACTGATTAAGGAATAATATAAAAATCCTATAGCAAATGGTTTTTTTTTTTATGTAAAATAGTTTCTTTTCTAACTCCTCCTTTGCCAACCCAAAGGAACTTGGAGTGCATAATTTTTGTTTTTTCTTTTGCTTTGGGACTACCTATAGCCTTTGTAAGGCTGAGGTCAGACCAGGGTAACATCTCTAATAATGCAGATCAGATTTGCTGTGCTCAAAGGAATGAGCAGTTTTAAAATAAGCACTTTCTCATCAGTATTCTGTACCACCATCTTAGCACGAAGGGGAAAAATACAATAGTGAACCTAAGAAGAAAAGATAAAAGGCAATGACTCAGAGGGGGTAATACTTGCTTTTTAATTGAGTTTAAAAGGAAGAAAAGAGAGGAAAATAGTCCCACAGCCTTGTCTTGGTGAGATAGCTTTGAATCATTTTGAAGTATATATATTTGTATAACATCCACTTTTAGTGCACCAGATGGAATATAGTTAGATGTAGAGAAAAGGCTTGTGGGTACTGTGGACACAGAAGCTGAGTACCAACTCAAAACGGAACTGCCAAAGCTACTCAGAGAGAGGCTAGGACTGCTTTGTGATAATCAAATTCACCACGTGGTATCACTGTAAACTCTTTAAGCACTGAAGATATTTTCGCTCCTCTCTCTATTGTCTCAATATAGATATAATTTTCAGTCTGGACATTCTTTTATTTGTTTGTTTCCATAAGATATTTTTCTTTATGAAGTTTCTCTCAATGTCAAATTCTCTCTAACACATACTCAAACTAGAACTCAGTAATTTCACTTAATCAACTTGTAATTAAACTGCAGTTTAGTTTTCTAACAACTTGTCCTCCCTGCATTTGCAATCAATCAATGACACCATAATAATGCTATGACTATATTGTCTTCCTTGAGAATTATTTCCTTCATGCCATTTGCCAATTTAAAACATTTCAAAAGTGTGTGTGGCATCTTTAATCATGACAAAGACAAGTATTATATTATAAATACTTATAATTCCTCATCTTCCCTCCTTTTGAGAAAGGTCAGCCCAGAGAAAAATCTTTTAATGTTTCTTCTGAGCTGATCACTGCACTAATTGGTAAAGATTGAAGAACCAAAAAAGGACTAAAAGATCTTATAAGAGATTGCCCATTAATCATCCAGAGATCTAAAATCCCATCATTGCATTCTCCCCTAACATTCTGCCATCTGACTCATCCATTGCCAGTTGAAAACATGCTTTCCAAAGAGCTCTAAACAGAAGATAGAGAAGATGGCGACATGATGGTAGGTGAGAGCAATGAAGGGAAGGCCCACCCCTAAGCCAGGTGGCACTGGACATAAGCAGTTGAGCATTTACCTATGAGATGGGGCATCCCTGAATACATTATCACTGTTAGAGAGGTTTAGCTTAATTTAGGAAGTTTTGCTGTAAGATTTGATATGTATTTCATATCTTCCCACATTCAACTGGGTATCTCTCTTTCCTGCATTCCAAGAAACTGTATCTAAAAACCCACAAAGATAAATATGTCAACTGAGCTTGAGATCAAAATTAAGGAGATGTGTTATTCTCAATGGAATGTTTACAATGAGAACCTAGGTATATACAACATTATATATTTTCAGTAGTTTGAGAAAAGTTAAAAAAAAATATCATCCTGATATTGTCATTGGCGATGAGATCATTCCTCAATGGAGAAAGATATATGGAAAGTATTTTGATGTGTTTAAGATACTTGCCAGGCTTCTCGGTCTGGCCTCAGTCTTCAGAGGGCTGAGCTCAAGCCAGTGACACCAGATTTGCCACATGATCCCAGAAGAGAGAAATTTATGAGAGTGCAGAACCAAGAATAGAAAATAAATATTTGAGTCTTAGGTAGAAATGCTGTTGAAATGTTATTGGAGATAATCAAGGCAGGGAAGGTAGGGTTAAAGAAAGCCTTAAAGGTGGGGGAACAATGAGGATGGAAGGACAGTATAGAACCCCTGGCATTCCTACTTATGTACTGGAAGCTTTGACTCAGTGGTTTTCAGTTCTAGCTGTAAATTATAAACAGTTAGGTGATGTTTTCATTAAAAAAAAATCAGTACCAGCTTCATTCCAACTTCATTAAATCTAAGTCAAGGAGGAAACTGCCTCAGTGTCTTCATGAATTTTTGAAAGTACCCCAGGTCTTTTTAACATGCACCTAGGGCTAAGAATCACTGGCTGAACTTGAAGGAGCACATGGCAATGTTGAGAGTTGTCTTAATTTTCATGAAGGACTACTCTACAAGTTTCTGCCCTCATATGCTGATACCAGAAATCTTTGTTGTCTTTCCATAAGGAGTTGAAATGAGAGACAGTAGACAAGGGCAACTATAGTATTTATATACAAATGTTACTAAGCATACAGAAACTTCATGAGAATCCTCCCCATTGATAAATTCTAGGAGAAAAAGAAGAGAGGATTCTTTTCCTCTTGTACCCAGAAAAGATCAAAAGTAAGATCTTTGTGAAAGATTTGAGAAGCTCGGAGGAAACCAGGAATAACTTACACTGAGGTTAGCGTTTTAGTAACTCAGGATCTAGCGGTGGGCATAGGCAGATTCCAAGTCCAAAGTCAGAAAGCAGCCAGCAGGTACCTATCAGAGACTATTTACCAAGAGGCTCATGGTATTCTGGTTACATGGCTGGATCTAAACTCTTAGCATGAAAGTGAAAAGCCATTGTCAATGTTCTCATCTGCCAAACTACTTCCTTGTTAGAACACAGAATTACTTTGGGAAAGTCTGTATTCTTTTCAGTTTTATTGATTTCTGTGCTACTTTAAGTATTTGTTACTATTTTGGTAAAATTATTCTTCTCTTTCCTTAGTCTGTTTTGCCATCAAAATTCATTGGATGTTTTTAGTTCTGGCTTGTTCTATGGCTTGATCCATTAATTGACTTTTTCGTTCACCTCACCCACTTTTCAGTTCAACATCCATTCAGCATATATGTTTGCCCATTTGTGCATTTATCATGTGTATTCCTTGGTAAATGAATTCTTTATTTTCAAGTGCCTTATCCTATCATCTTTAAACTGAATACACTGGCTCTGTCATTGTGGTCCGAGTTCTCCAAGCTGCTGAGCATTGGAAGCGATCAGGGAGACATTCGAAAGGGCATTTAATGAATGTCTTAGCTCCCATCCAGCACCCAGGTTCTCCTTCAGTCCCCCGGTTTCCTCATTCTACTCCTCAGCCAACTCTTCTCAACCTCTACTTCCCTTCTTACTCACTGGCTATGACACTTTCTACGTGTTTCCTTAGTTTTTGGTAATTTTGATGGTTTTGAGGCATTAGTCTCATGATTCAACAAATATTTTGTTTGTTTGTTTGTTTTTTGAAGAAGAACACAGAAGGAAAATGCATTCTCATCACATCGTATCAAGGGGTGAGTACTATCAGGATGACTTACCACTGCTGATGTTAACCTTGATCACCTGAGTCAGGTAGTGTTTGTCAAGTTTCTCCGAGGCAAATTTACTCTTTCCCCCCTTCCTAAACTCTGTTCATAGAAAGTCACTATGCACAGCCCTCACTTCAATTGTAGCCAGGTAAGCTTCCACATCTTTGAGGTCAGAGTTTCTGCAAAACTACTTGGAATTCTTCTGCATAAGAGAGTTTGCAGTAGCTTTTCATGGATAACCCTACTTCTGGCCATCTCCTTGCTCCCTGCTCCTTGCTTCTGTGCTATAGACATGGAGGCTGCATTAAAGCGAGCATCTGTCCTCCGTTCAAAAGCTTCCCATGGCTTCCTATTGATAAAAATATAAAATTATAAGTCTTAAACTCCAGGTATAAAGCTTTTCATAACCTACGTACTCGAAACCAGTGCATCTCAAATTGGTTCACCTGGGAATCACCCAGGTGCTTTGGAGCGTGCAGCTGCCTTGTCCCCACTCCAGAGCTCTGCAGTTTATTAACAAATCACGCCTTTGAAACATTTTAGTACATATTACCTTTTTATTTTTACAAAATATGTATTCTCGCACAATTATTTTTATAAAAGTCATCATCCTAATAATTATATTTACTTATCATATTATTCATACATTTTCTGAGTTCTTTTCACTTGATTTGGAGCCAGTGATTGCCTTTTGATATTTCAGAAGTGCTTGGGTACAAGTTATAAGCATCTCAAATCCCTCTCATTTCTACACTTTTAGTAAAGTGTTTCCATGGTGCTGAAAAAATGTAATTACTTTATAATCAAGAAATGTATTTTAATGCTGTTACAGACCTCTAGAGCAATGAAAACTTCTAAGATATTCCCAAGATGAATTATTATGAAGTGTCATCTGCATATGTTATTAATTTTCTCTTCATAAGCTCTGATATCATTTACCTTTACTAAATTATATTTATCATTTATTTAATAATTATGAAACATAAAATATACATAACTTCCAATGTACTATACATAAACAATGAAATTAGAGGACATTTATTTTATATTTAAAAAGTTTATTTATCTATACAACCAATTGATTTTGAAAATATTTTATTCATAAATTAACATTCTAAAGTTAATAACTGAAAAAAGGGATTAAGCGATTAATGTTGCATCACCAAAAAGCCCATATTTATACTATATGAAAAGGCATTATTTTTTGAGCCAAAAATAATTATTTCAAATTCCATGTGTATTAGGAATTGGATGCTGTTATTTTGGATATAGTTTGATAATTTCAAATTTTATTTCTCCTTTTGGAAATAACTTCATTGGCATTTCTGATTATTGAAATAATAAATGTTTATTGTTAAAATAAGAAAATTGAAAATTACAACAAAAAAATTCTCTTTAAAGCCACATCACCCACATATGCTATGATGAAAAGCTGTTTTTGTAGAAAATATTATATATATATACACACATATACATATTTATGTTTGTATATGTGCATATATGCATATGTATTACAATAGTATATATGAGTATATGTATGTATATATGTATATATAGCAATAAAGTAAGAAAAGTTTCCAGAAGTCAAACATGAGAAGGAAACATGCAAGTGATCCCAGAACAGAATGAACAGTCATGGCCTCCATGGGTCATACCAAGTCAGGTACCAGCCACTTAAGTAGTCTACAGAGGCATGTTTACCAGCAGGCTGTGAGGCGGCTGGCCCCACACACCCAGTAAGGTTCAGACAGCCTAAGGTCTGAGGAGATTAGGGTGAAACCAGACAGTGTGCAACAGGGTCTTTCCATTTAACAAAAGGCCAAGGCCCAGAGGACAAATGTGCCAAGTAAATCTGGGAAGGCAGGTAGACATGATCCACCACGTGATCTCATAATGAAAGTCTTCAATGTAGGAATGAGTATTGGGTATCTAAACATGAATGAACTGTATAAAATATATGAAAAAATTTCTAATTTATGGTGCTAAAAAGAAGGCAGAAATCTAGTACTACAAAGTAATTTCAATATACAGTGGTGGGAAAAATTAGTTTACAGTTGTGAGTATGCAGAACACAGTTTATTCTTGTATTATTATTTATTACATATTATATTATTTATTTGAATTACAACTATAAACCTACTTGACAGACTATGAAGAAAACTTGTGAATCTATCATCATATGTCGAGATTTTAGCAGACTTCTATCACTAAGATAGATCAAGTAGACAAACATTTCAGGAAAGATACTTGAGATCTGAACAATTCAAATAAAGTAATAAATTAAAAATCATTTATATCTGGCTTAAGTCCATAGGTAGATTAATTAATCCAACCTTTATTAAATACTTAACATGGCCAGACATTGTGATAAGTAAAAGGAATACAAATTTAAATGAGAGGCAATACCAATCAATTACATATTGAGTCTGGAGATTTAATTCATAGTGATTAGAAGATACAAATGTTTATTCTCCAATATATAAGAAGTCCAGAGGAAAGTAATATAGTACTGATATTGCAGCCATACAAAAAATCACATTTCTGGTTCTTTCTGTTTCTCTTCCGTGATTCATGTGATTTTCATTTTCAAGGCTACCTCGTGAGCCAAGAAGGTTGCTGGAGCTTCAACTATTATATCCTTGGTCTAAGGATCAGGAAGGGAGAAGGAGAAAGAAAATTAAAGTACCCTGTCCCTTTTACACACTTTTTCATCAGTTTTACACAACAATTTTCAGAACTTAGTCACATGTCATAGTAGTTTTAACAGGGTCTGGACTCTGTAGGCACCCAGCAGAGCTCATTACCTCAATGAATAAAATTTTGATTCTATTAATGACTAGGAAAGTAAAAATTAATGCTTTTGTAGGCAGTCATCTGTCTTATTCTCACAACTTCCCCTTGCCTTCCATATAAGATCTAACAAAGGAGATTAATAGACACATTAAAACACAGCAACAAAACAGGCAATGGAAGCAGGACTTATGATAAAAGTAATTTCCTTGGTACTGTGTGTTGTAAAGGGCGTAGTGGTCAAGTCCACTTTGGAAGGTCATGAATAGAATTACATGGCAAAATTGTCCAAAGAGATGTAGAAATTGGACTAATATTTTGGTGTTGGGTATTTTATTTGTATTTTTTATATTTAACCTTTATATAATCCTGCGAAGTAATTATTATTTCTATATCCCTGATAGAGAGATAGCTTTATGAACAATAACAAAATCCTACTCAGGACTACATTGTTAACAATGACTTTGAGTAATATAGAAATCTAAGTTTTTCTCCCAGATTCTATTATTTTTCAATATTCTGTAAACTATCAAAATCATACCAACCCAAGGCATAATATTGGAAAACAATGCTGTCTTTTATTGAAGTATACCATTAAATGTTTAAGGAATCCTCCTAATCTTGTATTTTCCATCTATTTTTCCAAGAGTTTAGATTTCAACTGTCTGTCTGCATGAAAGTCATTCTTCCCTAATTCCTTTCTGACTCCCTATATTTTTAACTTCCCAGGACATTTTGAACAACATTGTCATGTTTTGCTAGCTTTAGAAATCCCACCTTCCAAAGGTAGAAGCCAAGAAATGCACGTTTTCTTTCTCCTTTGCAATACCACACAAGACAGTGATTCAGGATTCCAACCATTTCATTTTCCCAAAAGAAACTTGATTTGGTAATAATCCATTTGAGTAGAAAGCATACCTGTGTAGGATTCATTGAACTGATATTGGATTTCCAGAAGTAGTAGTTATAATTTCTATTTCAGCCTTAGAACTAATGTGATTCACGTCATATTCCAATAATAAGGTATGATTATTAATGCTAGCCCAGTGGCATAAGCTTTCTATGTACACTTCAGCAAAAACATACAAAAACACTGGTATTTGCATCCTCTTACAAACACATTAAAATTTCATCTGAACTACACAACTACTATAATTTAAAGCCACCTGAAATCTAGCTGAATGGAAATCCTATAACTAAAGGTATAAAGAAGCCACACGGAGACTGGTAGGAGGGACAGAGACATCAAGGACCTGGCCCCGCACACAACTGTGGTGGTTAAATATCAAAAGGGATATCTCAGCTGTGAGACCCCCCCGAAGAGCCAAAGGTTCCACCTCCACTCTAGAATCCCCAGCCCAGATTTCCAGTGCCAGGAAAAGAAGTCTCCATAACTTCTGTTTGTGAAAATCAACAGGGATTGTGGCTGATTGAGACACAGAGGGCTCCTGGAGTACCATGCAGTTCCTCTTAAAGGGTCTGTGCACAAACTTACTTGGACTCACTCTCTCTGAGCTCCAGCACTGGAACAGCAGCTTGAAAGACACCAGAGAAATACAGGGAAGAACTGAGTTGACTGGTTGCACAATAAGGGCTGGAGGGTCAGCCTTCTCTCAGACATAAGTGCTGGCAGAAGCCATTGTTTCTTTGCTGAGCCCTCCCTTCACAGAGCTAGGAGGCAGGTGCTATATCTGAGTCTCCATCAAGGTATCTAACACTATGGGCCCCACCCTGGTGATTTCCTGAGACCTCATCCCACCCAACTTATGAGTCCGCTCAAGCCTTTTTCAATAGCTTTTCTACAGAAAGGGCCTATCTTGGCTCATGCTACAGAATCTCCTAAAATCTCTTGAAAGTCCAAACCCCAAACAAGCAGCAGATGTCCTCAGCATGCCCTGTACCTCATACTAACAGACCCCAGGTCTGGCAATAGACAGGCATTCTTGGTTCACCGCTTGGACTATCCCAGGAACCCCCAAGCCCAACCCAAGTCTCAGCCACTTCCAAATCACCTTATAGCTCATGACAGGTGGACCCAGGCAGAGTATAGACAGCAGATGACTTTGGCATGAACTCCTTGAGAAGCCCCGGAGCCAGTGCATCCAGTGAATGGTTTCAGACAGCACTGAAGCACCACCCAAACTCCTCCAATATTGACACACTCAAGGAACAGACTCTGTAGCAATCAGAGCCCTGTTAAAGTGAGTCCTGATCTGTGTGTTCGGATCCCGCACAGAGGATCCTCTGCTCTGGTCACTGCCAGTCAACCTGGGATAAATCCCTCCATTTACATGCCAACAGTGATCAGTCCTCAACTGAAACAGGAGGGTGTATACAACCAACATGAGAAGAGAGGCACACCCGAAGCACACAGCTCAGGTGACCAAGGAGGTACGCCACTGAGCCCTACAGGACACCTACCACATAAGACCACTCTACAAAGACTGGCAGATGTAGCAGCTCTACCTAACACCTAGACACAAACACAAGAAGGCAGTCAAAATTAGGATATCAAAAAACATGTCCCAAACGAAAGAACAGGACAAAACTCCAGGACAGAAAAAAAACTAAATAAAATAGAGACAAACAATCTCCCTGAGGCTGACTTCAAAACACTGGTTTATAAAGATGCTCAATGAATTTAGGGAAAAAGTAGATGAACTTAGTAAGAACTTCAACAAAGATACAAGAAACATTAAAAAAAAAAAACAGAACTAGGAAACCTTAAAAAAACAGCCAGAAATGAAGAATGCATTAACTGCAATAAAGAATACATTACAGGGAATCAACAGTACAGTAGGTAAAACAGTGGACCAAATCAATAATTTGAAAGATACAGAATCAGAAAACACTCAATCTGAACAGAAAAAAAAATCCAAAAAAAATAGGAGAGTATAAGAAGCTTCTGGGAGAACTTGAATCATACCAACATTCTCATTATGAAGATGCCAGCAGAAGAGAGAGTGCAAATAATTGAAAACCTGTGTTTAAAAAATGATCGGAAAATTCCGTAACTTGGTAAAGGAAATAAACACACAAGTCCAGGAAGGAGAGAGAGTCCCAAGCAAGATGAATCCAAAGAGGTTCATGCCAATGCACATTATAATTAAAATGCCAACATGTAAAGACAAAAAGATAATCTTAAAAGCGGTAACACGAAAACCTAGTTGTTTACAAGGGAGCTCCCGTAAAACTGTCAGGTGATTTCTCAACAGAAACTTTGAAGGCCAGAAGGGATTGGCATGAAATATTCAAAACAATAAAAAACAAGGTCCTACAACCTTACTCTACCTAGTAAAACTACCATTTAGAATTGAAGAACAGATAAAGTGCTTCCCAGACAAGAAAAGGCTAAAGAATTCACCACCATCAAAGTAGTATTGCAAGAAATGTTAAAGGGTCTTCTTGTAGAAGAAAAAAAATAAAAAATATGAATAATTAAATGTCTGGACATTTATTTTATCAACAATTATCAACAATTTATCAACAATTTACTTATTAACAATATTTATCAACAATTATTTTAAATACTCAAATCAAAAGACATATGGTGACTGAATAGGTGACAAAACAAGACCCTCATATATGCTGTCTATAAGAAACTTACTTCAGATTGAAAGACACATACAGACTGAAAGTAAAAGTATAAAAAAATGTATTTTATTAAAACAGAAACAAACAAAAAAGCTGGGGTAACAATACTTACACAATCAGATAAAACTGATTTTAAAACAAAAGGCTATCACGAGAGACAAAAAAGTTCTCAGCAATTCCACTTTGTAGCATTTATTAAAAAAAAACCCAAAATACTAAACTAAATAGACATATGCATCCATATGTCCATTGCAGCATTATTTACACTAACCAAGAAGTGAAAGCAATGTAAGTGACCATCAATGGATGAATGGATAGGGATGTGGTGAATGTATACAATGGAATATGACACCTCCATATAAAAGAATAAAATCCTGTCACATGGAGCAACATGGATGGACCTAGAGGGTGTTATGCTGAGTGAAACAAGTCAGACCAAAAAAAGACAAATGTCATATGAGTTCACTTATATGTGGAACCTAATAAGCAAAATAAGAAAACAAGCCAAACAAAAACAGACTCATAGATACAGAGAACGTTTTGATGGTTTCCAGATTGGAAGGAGATTGGGGGATGGGTCCAAAAAATGAAGGCATTATGGAGCACAAGTTGGTAGTTAAAGAGTAGTCATGAGGATGTAAATGACAGCTTAGTGAGTATAGTCAATGACATTGCAATAGCAGTGTATAGTGTTAGATAGGTACTGGATTCATGTAGGAGAATTTTTATCAGGGTGATCTCTTCATAAATTATATAAATGTCTAATCACAGGTTGTATACCTGAAACTAATATGATATTGTACATCAACTGTAATTAAAAAATAAAAATATATTTTAAAAAACACAGAAAAACAGGTAGCTTATTAGGTAAAAAATTATGATAAAGATACATTAACAGCATGATAAATGGATGGTCCCCTTGAAAAAGGCCAGGAGTCATCCTAGATTCTGGCTCATAGACCAACATACTCATTGACCTTAGGTCTCTCACATAATCTCTTTGTTCTTCAGTTTCCTGAACCTAAACCAAAGAGGGCTGAATGGACGATCACAAGTATTTTATGTTAAGAGATACCAATTAAAATATTTAGAAGGAATATATGTATTTTGTATGTGCAGATGTGTGTACATATACATATGTGTTTATATAAGTAGAGACAAATAAAAATTATATCTAAGATAGTTAGGATTCAGGAATCAGAAAGAGCTTACTAAGCCATTTATCTTAGTCAACTCAGTCTCCCATTTACAAACAAAGTTTATATTACAATACAATAATAGAGTTAAATTACAATACAATAATACAGTTAAATAAGTAAAAAATAATTATGAATTAAATAAATGTTTCCCTTGAATTACACAATTTCCTAATCATTTTAATTAAACTGGACCCCATGCTGTATTTAACCACTTTTTTTCTAGCTGGATATTTAGTACTGAATGAAAATACAAAAAGAATGTATGACAATAATAGAACCTCAGAAATCTTGTGATGAAAATTATTAAAAACACCTTGAAAATTAAAAAAATTCTTAATATTGTGAAAGATTAAATCAAAAATATATTGTAGTAGATGATGTGCAAATTTATAGTTTCTGTTATACATTGGGTGTCACTGAATGCTTTCATCCTCTACCCACTCTCTTAGTTTATTTTATGCCACTTTGAAAATGCCTATTGTTTTCTTTTTTTTTCTTTTATAGACTTGGATGATGTGATGGCTAACTCCAAGAAAACTCTAAAAGGTCAAAACCACTAAAGTATGTTTTTTTTTTCCTGAACAGAAGTAAAAATGACTTTACCCTTCTGCAATGTTTCACTTTCATGCTTTTTATATTGGCTCGGTCAGGAAATACATCTCATTCACATTGATCATTATAGCACATGCTATCAGGATAGACATAGCAGAGTGTTCAAAAATAAATCAGCTAGACACCAGTGCACATCAAGCAGTAATACTCTTTGAGTTTCTACAGTCTGTAACACATATATTTATATCAACTTGCAGGAAAATATATAGGTATTGTCAACATTAATACAACAACATTTGAGAAAAGAACATCATAAGTATGATTATTACATTAGAATCAGAGGATGTTGATTATTAAAGTAGAGTATTTAACCACCTATTAATTATAACTTCTATATACTCTCTTTCCTCTGAGTATGCAATTCTCACATTCCCTCTTTATTTATAAATGTTTTATCAATTATATTTACTTTTAATGTTTTGCAGAATATAATTCTGAACATTATTTCAAAAAGATCTCTAACTGGGTTAGTCTAAGTTTATACTTTTATAACTAACTATTCTTGACTTGAGATTTTCTTAAGTAGTCTGTATTATATTGTGCATTTACTATTAATTTATTTTCTGTAATTCAAACATTTTTCTTATCACTTATTATTCTTTCTTCAAGCTCAAATGTTTAAGAATTTGAAGAATCAGTTATTTAGGAATCAGGTATTACTTGTTAAAACTGTCTTTTATTTTTCCTTTGTATTTTTTCCTGAGATTACCTACCTCTGGTAATTGGTAACACAGATTTCCAAAACATCAAAATTTCTGACACCCTTTACTCTTCACCGCCCTATATCCCCTTATTTAATTAAAAAAAAAAATTCTGAAATGCCTCGGATCACTTTTTTTCTCACGTGTTTTCAAACAACATGTGAATTCATCATCTGACAAAAAAGTTATTTGTCCATTACAACCTCATAGAATGAATTAAATAAAAAGGCGAACATCATTAAAAACCATAAATTTGCACACAAATGATTCTTGCTTTTATGACTCTTAGCTCATGATATTCAGTGGCACACTATTATACATAAAATTTCCACGACATTCCAAATGAAACACATCTCTCTTTTCTGTTTTGCCAGATAGGTTGAAAAGCAGGGAGAAAAAGTTGGTCTTCTTTTCAGTTTTGAAAAATGTGTTTTGATGAATCTAAATAACAGAGATAGTAAAAGTATTCAAATCTTATTTAGTTTCTCGTTTTTTCAAAGACATTTACCTTTCCATTGGAAAGTAGAAATATTTATGATAAAGAATAAAACTTAACAGATCAGACAAGATAAAATTTTACCTGGCCCTTGGAGACTGTAAATAGATTTCTCTCTTCAAATAATTGAGACTGAGAATACTGAGAAAATTTGTATTTTTAAGTTGTCCTCACCTGACCTACCTTCCTTTTCGTTTTTTTTTTTAATTTATTGTTGTTCTATTACAATTGTCTGACTATTCCCCCATTGCTCTCCCCTACCTCGTCTCCCTGCTCCCAGAGTCAATCCCACCATCTTGTCCATGTCTATGTGCTATTTGTACATGTTCCTTGACTAGTCTTTTTATCCACACTACTTCTTTAAGATTCAGCCTACATAAGATAACTTCTGTGAAACTTTCCCTCTCCTTCGATTGTACACTTTTCCCCATTCGCACACTCAATATTTGTATCATTTATAGCATTTAAAAAACTATATTTCTATATTTTCAATGTTCTATTAAAATATTTCAAGTAATTATGTTACATAAGAGCAAGATTTGTCTTTTATTAATGTTAGTATCATTGTTGATAGTACATTGGTAAGCTCCTGATAAGTGTATTTTTAATGCATTCATTATAAACCTATTTTACTTAAGAAATCATAAAAAATGTAAAGGGTATACAATGATTTATCAATTACCTTCAAATGAGGCTCTGCAGTGTCCTATACTAGTTCCTTAGAAATTCCTGAGAATGGAGTGTAAGTAAAAAGAGGAGAGGCCAACTGCCAACTTTTACTTGCACGGCAAAACCCAGGCGTTCTACTCTATCATTTTCACCAGGGCAGCTTCACTCTTTTTTAATTTATACATTGAGATTCTATTTGAAAAACATTTCATTTTAAGGAATGATTTTGCTACTAGAAAAATAAGATCTGAAGGCCCAATTTTAGATGATGAAATGACTATATGGAAAAGTGTACAGTTAATGTTTTGGAAATGTACTGTCCAATATGGTAACCGATTGCCACATGTATCTATTAAAATTTAAATTTACTACAATGAAATAATATTTAAAATTCAGTTCTTCAGTCATCCTATCCCTGTTTCAAAAGCACAATAGTCACAATGTCTACTGGGCATCATTTTGAAAACCATACACTATAATATCTCCATTACCATACAAAACTCTGTTGGATAATTTTTTTTCTAAAACTAAGATTATTGAGTCTAACATAAGCTATTGTAAAATAAGATCAAAACTATGAATAAAATGGCAAATTTTTGTATGTATGTATGTAGACAAATGCATACATACATTTGTCTACATTTGTATGTAGACAAATACATATCTATCAACAACTGAATCTAAAAAACAAACTAAGGAAACAAGAAGAACAGAGACAGAATCATGGACACTGAGAGTGTTTTGATGGCTGATAGATGGGAGGGGGCTGTGGGGAATGGGTGCAGAGGTGAGGACATTAAGAAGTACAAATAGATAGTTACAGAATAACCATGGGGATGTAAAGTACAGTATAAGAAATGGAGCAGTCAAAGAACTTATAAGAATGATCCATGGATATGAATGATGGTGGGGGGATTGCCTGAGGGAGTGGGGGTTGCTGGGTGGAGGGGAGCAAAGGGGGAAGACCTGGGACAACTGTGATAGCATAATCAATAAAATATAATTTAAAAATAAAAGTAGTAAAAACAAAAAAACCCCAACTTATTGTAAAATTCTAGGAGAATGAAAGAGAGAAAACTGGGATAAATTTGAAGAAAGCCCATAACATATTTACTTGACTTGTATTAAGAGACCTGTTCCATACTAATGCTTTCATGTTTTTAACTTATAGGATGAAAGGCTAGCAAACTTAATAAAAGTGGGAAGCCTATAGTGAATGCCATAAGGTTAGTCAAACACTAACTGTTTAACTTCACTAATCATTACTGAAAAATGGGTAATATTACCACCTAGCTCACAGGGGTGTTCAAAAGATACAATGAGACAAAGTTTGTATGGATTGATCATAGTCCTTTCTAACATTTTAATAATCAAGTTTATATCATTGCCCAATTAATGTTAGTTTAAGTTATTATCATGTTGGTTGGCTTCTCTTAGCACTTATGGTTATGTCTAATGGTAATCTGATGGATTAACTTGATGCTTTGCAGCACAAAAATTGGATTATTTGAATACAACTAAGGCAACACTATGGATAACATAAAAATGTATTTAATAGTTAAATGCAAAGTGAGGGCAGCAAGAACCTGCCAAATGATTTACCAACCCCAGCTGGTCAGGACCTAGTAGTCCCAACTGGAGGTTCTTGCATTATTCAATAATGTTGTCAGAACACAGAGTCCCAGGGGTCATTAAGCCTTCATAAACATAATTCCATTTCTTGTTATACCTATAATGTATATGATAAAACAGAGTATATCGAACAAATATTAAGCACAGATAAACTTTTATTTGGTATTGCTGGTATCAGTAACAGGTTCTCGGAAATTATTGGGTTCCTGTATTCTCAATGATAATTGATAATGAATGCTGAATATGTTAATGATAGAGGTTATTTTTTATTGCTCTTTTTGAACCTCTACCCTCTGAAATCCTCATAGAGCTCTTTTCCAAACAGGCCACCGCTTTCTGTTCCCACACGGAGACACTAGTTGTAGGTGAGTAGCAAGGTGATGTGAGAGCGGAGACTTTTAGGCCCAAATGCCAGGGTCTGAATCCTGCGTCCATCAAAAGGACTTAGGCTCTCTACCTTACCAATAGGATCTTTTCACCTCCCTTGACCTGCCACTCTTAACAAACTATATTTCCAGTGCTTTTCACTATTATACAAAATCAAGCGTGTTTCTCTGTCACTGGATGAGCTATTTCCATAGACCTGCAAGGGTTTTGGCAACAAATATCTCCTGATTTCAGTGTTTCCTAGTGTAGTGTCCAAATTTCATTCTTGATTGAGTAATTCTCAACTTTGAGAACCATTAGTTTTATTTTCAGGAGTGGATCCCCATTGTGAAAATCAAATAAATCTGATCTTTTCCCATGTTCCCCTCCGTGACTCTTCTAACCTGTATTTTATGAGGATTTCCAATGAAATATACTTTCAGGTCATTTAATTTATTTTATATATGCCCTTGAAAGAATCATTGACAAAGAAAAATATTGAATACCTATAAAAATAATTCTAAACTAGCCTCATATCTATTTTCCAATGATTGTGCATAAAGTAACACCTACAGACAATATATCTAGAATTTTAGTTTCTCCATGACCTCATCAAAGCTTCCCTTGATATATTTATGTAAAATTAAGAGAAATACGTGAGGAATTTAATGAAAGGTGTGTAGTTGGTTAAGCAAACAACTAATAGTACCTTTTAAGCATTTTGGTAAATGAGCTTTTACTGTAATGGGAGATTGTACTTACAAGGCTCTTCCCCAGACTTTTAGGAGTATACATCGCATAAATGAATTTGATATAAGGAAGGTACAAGGTATATTCTGATACCTGATGCCATAAGTCATTAACCTTCATTGAGTGTTTCTGAATGAACACATATGTAGCTTCTTTAAAAAATCTACAAGTGCAAAAAAAAAATGGATAAGAGCAAATGCAGGATGAAATCGAAGTATTAGAGGCATCAAAATTTAAGGACAATCTACAGAAATAGCAGTTAAGAACTGCATGCATGTTCACAAAATTAACTGTACACGTTCAGTACAAGAAAGGCCATGGTTCTATAGCTGTTTGTGTTACCATATACAACAAGAGTTTCATATAGTGTGACAACATTGTTTAAAACATTAATGTAATTTATTAATATTAGCATAGTAGTCAACACAGGAAACATGCTATTGTATTCCACATCATTAAAATGCATTGAGTTCTGTTGAGTTCTCATTTTGGGGGGAGCATTAAAAATACCTGAGTCCTGTAAGGAGCAAGTCCAGAAGAAGTAGAATATACAAATAATACCAAGAAATGTAGCTTTAGTGAAATGAGAAAGTTTAGTCCAGAGATGAGAAGCCCTATCACAATCACGAAAGCACTCTTATGCTCTTGAAGGATCATCTTGGAGGTCCTCTTCCTTTTGGTCTGTTTTGGTCTATTTGTTTGTATGTTTCTCCCCCTTCTCATGGGGGAAAAGCTAAACCACATGTGAAAAGGTTGCATGAAAATATAGATGCCTAATTATACGGATATACTTTCTTAGTTCTGAATTGACCGAGAATGTGAATAATAGCCTAATTCCCCATTCACGAAGATGGTCAAGGTAAATAAAGATGTTGAAGAAAACAGTCTTCATTGGATTGCACATGTCATTAAATGCTAAAAAAGGATAGTAGAACAATCCAGAAAAGAAAGCTATAATACCTCAAGACCATGTGCATCACATCTGTAATTTTGTAGCTGAGCTAAACCTTGAAACCATAAATAAATTACTATAAGATAACAAAGGTTGCTATGATATAGACTATCAGAAAAGGTAAAATATTGTGGGATAAGATACAAATACTAATACTTGCTGAATATTAGTGTGAAGTACTGGTGCAAGGATTTAAGTTACACATTAGATCTCACATGACAAACAGAGTCAAGGAAAAAATTTTCAGACCCATCGTGCTGTTTACTTAAAGATATACTCTGTAAACCATCAGGGAGAGCAATAATTCAAATGATTTTTAAAATCTTTCATAGAATATATAGCAGATAAAGAGAAGTTATAAAGTCTAAAGCCCAAAACTATACCCTTTTCCCGATGCTTCAAGTATTCAGTTATCTTAACATAAATTCCCTTGACACCTACCACTGTGCTGTCTTATTTGGCTCTCCTGTGTTAGCAGTCACATCTGTAAGTTGTCTGTTCTCTTTGAGTGCTCAGAATTCTATGACAGGAACCTTAAAAGTGTGTGTATCATAGCTACTAATTCGGTCCCTACCAGCTTGCTACTAATCAGCAAGTGCCTCAAAGTAGCTAGCATCTCTGGCATATATTTACTTTCCTGTGTTCAGTTTCCTATTTGTAAAAGTAAAGAGCTAGGTTGGCTGGCTTTTAAGTACCTATATTTACCCCCTTGAATTATTTGATTCTCTGCCAGCAAAGCCCAAACAGAACCTACTTTCCCAGGGAATTCTGATGACAGAGGTCCTCTGCCTTTTATCTAGCCTGCAATACCGAGAGGCTTATACTAGTTGCTCTTCATCCTGTTATGTTAGGAATCATAGCTTTTTATAGGCACTTACCAGAAAGCCTTTAGTCAGGGATTCTTCTGTTTTGCTTTCCAAGAATTCAAGAAACCTGAAATCCACAGACAATAAGTGGCCCTTTTCAACTCAATTTTGCTTTTTAGCCTTTGCTGGAGCCAAATAAGTAAAACTGCAAGGCAAGTGTGGGAGTCTGGGTCCTGCCCCAGTTCCATGGCAGTTTTGCCTTATCGGAAAGAGCCCAGAATGAGTTTCCTGCATGATTGCTTTGCATTTTCAATTCCCCACCTGCTTCTTAGGACATGTGTAAAATATATTTTGCTTCTGCTCTCTTCAGTTTTAGCATTTTCCCATTTCCCATTTTTTAGCTCATAGAATTTTAAAGTAGCCAATCCTTTTCCTTAATGAATATTTTAAAATAATTTGAATATTCAAAATATTGCAAAATAGTTGAAAGAAAAGTTTTTCACATAAAAACAAGAACATGTTTTACAGAATTCACACTTGTTCCTTTTTTTACTTGCTCTAGTCTAAAATGACTTTTGGGTATAGACATAAACCTAGATACCAGCTGTCTGGATTTTTTTCTAAATTGTCTAAATCGAGTTGTTGTTTGATGCCATGAGTCTAACTTCTGATAATAGTATTCTGTAGCAGTAATTTTCTAAGTATTTTCTGAAGAGCTTAGAAATAAGTGTCCCATGAAGAAATTTACATACCATGTCAAAGTTTAATTAAAAGACATAAGTCACAGAGCAATTTCAACAAAGGAAGTATAATATAAAAATATTAAACTATGCTAGGTATGCAGAAAAAGTTAACAGGTCTGAGACTATTAGCCTTAGAAAGGTCTGCTTGCAGGCTTGATCTTTCACTAGAATCTAGGAACTTTGATTTCAGAAGAGTTTTCACTGTTTCCTGTTAAGAATGGCTCACGGTGTGACCTAAACTGTTATGCAAACAATATGTTTTATGTAGAAAGCCTGCTTTTCTTCTGGGGCTCTGGAATTTGGGCAAGTAGCAGGCAGAGGTGCTATTTGATGAGACTCTAATAAGATCCCTGGCCTCTGAGTTCCTAGTGAGCTCCCTGGTAGACAGCACTTCACATGTATCGTCACTATTCGATGCTGATGGGATTAAATGACTCAAATTGGTCAAGATGCTTGTAACCTCATGACTGGCTCCATGCCCCCTTTCTCTTTGCTAATTTTTCTGTGCATCCTTTTCCTGTGATAAATCATATTTGTGAGTACAACTATATGAGGATTACAGTAAATCCTCCTAATGAGCCATGGAAACTGGGATTTGTCTTGGACGCCTCCAACAACCTTGGTTATCATAAAAATGCAAAGAAAACTCTGAAGTATACACTAGGACAGAGAGAGAGTATCTCAGAAAGGAAAACTTGGAAGGGGGACACTTTCTCAAGGTTGGGGTTCCTATGTCATTGAAGAAAATATAGTTGCAGCCCAGTAAGTGACAGAGAATTTTGCTGGATGGCTGTGATTAGATCTGCTCCATAGTCACTGGGCAAACAGGAAACAACGTTCCAGAGCTCAGGCAAGATATTATTGGTGGGCAGACACACAGTAGCCCTGTAGAGGACTTGGAGTTCACATTCTGCAATGAGTAGATCTAGGGAAACAACTCTCTGAGACTCAATTAAGCTGAGGGGTGTGTGGGGATGCAATTAGAGTTTAGGAGACAGAGACATGAGTCTTGGATTGTGCAGTGCCCAAATCAGGAGACCCACAGCCGCAGGGCCATTGATTGACTGCTCAGCCTGGGCTTGCAGATGGAGAAAATGTACCTCATCCTCCCACCACAGGCTGAAGTTCTGCGCAGTAGAAGCAGAAAAGCAAAAGTTGCACTTTGGAACCAGAAAGATAACCTCCACTTCTTCTTGCAATGCCCCTCCAGCGCCCTCTACTGACAAAGTTTAACATTATGTTCACTGTAACAAAGATATGCTGAAAACCCAGTTCATTTCCTGAATCAGGTAATGAAATATGAATGTGCATCTGAGATGCAATACATTGATAACTGGCTGGCACATTCAGTGAAAGCATCTAAGAAAACTCTAAACAAACTGTTCTTTTGAGCATTCTAAATTTGATGTAAATCAAGCCAAACCACACATTATTTCTGTTCCTTGCAAATAAACACAGAATAAAATATATTTACATTTTCTCTCTGGTCTATCTTTAATGCTCTTCTTGAAGTCCTTATTATTTTTACAAAATGTAGTATGTATTTGACTTGTTCATGTATTTTTAAATGGTAAATAAAACTGCAGAATAATAAACATACAAGTAATTTAAATTCTAAAATTGTTTGGAAGTCACTGGGGTTTTTTTGTTTGTTTGTTTGTTTCACTGTCTAATAGTAAATTAATACTCAGTGAATATAAAATAACACAACTAATTTGGGATAAAAAGAAAAATAATTGCCACTTAACTTTTAATCTGTATTCTGATTGTTTACTATTCACATTTTACTCAGTTGCAGCCATACAGTGCTGGCTGGTGTGGCTCAGTGGATTGAGCACCAGCCTGTGAACCAAAAGGTCATTGGTTCCATTCCCAGTCAGGGCACATGCCTGGGTTGCATCAGGTCCCTTGTTGTGGGTGTACAAGAGGCAACCAGCTGATGTTTCTCTCTCATATCAATGTTTCTCTCCCTCTCTTTCTCCCTGCCTTCCTCTCTCTCTGAAAATAAATAAAATCTAAAAATAAAGAGTCCCTGGTTGTGGAGGTGCAGCAATACAACTTGATTTTAGTATTATTTCTCCATTTTGTTCTCCCAGAGTTCCTTAAATATTTAAATTAGAGAAAGTGTTAATAATTTTCCTTTTTTAGTATCAAAATGTTCTTGTCTTATTAGATTGGTGATCTTATTTCTTAACAGAATTTATATTTCCAACTTAAATTACTTACTTTGTAGTGAAGCCTAATGTCCCATGCAATGATGCTATACCTGCATTCTATTTGTGTCAAGTCTAATTATGAAGGCTTGATTTGCATAATGTGCAAGAAATTATTTCCACTTTCCCTACCATGCAAACAGATCAATTTTCTCATTAGCCCTTACCATCAGTTCTAATTGCTTTAAGCTTATGTTTCCTAGCCAGATTTGGTCTTTACCTTACATATGGACAGACTGACTGCATTTCAGATTTATTAACGTTGACAGATTAACTATACAAATCAATAATAGTGCAATAATTTTCATTATTGCCTTTCATTATTTCCTTACTCTCATTGTAAGTCTCTAATAGATTTCTTTTTGCCTTTGCTTTGTCAGAATTTAGAAAAGAACAAATAAGGAGATGAACCGCAAAGTAGGTGACAATAAAAGATGAAGAGAAAGTGGGAGGTATAACTCATTTTAGGAGTAAAGCTTTGGATAAAAGACCCTAAGGAAACTTCTTCAGGCTCTATGCACTGACTAAAGGAGTTATGTGGTGGTGCATAATTTTCCCACAGGTCTTTTGTTCTTTGATGTGTTTGATGCACAAATAAAAATGTGGGCTGAAAGTTTGCAGAGTGGAGTTTGTGTGTTTACAAAGGGGGCTTGTAAATTGAATATGCTGATGCATGTGAAGTCAAACATGCTGTAGATAATGGGCACTATTAGGACGATGTGCTCAGAAAAGGGTTTCCAGAATCTCACATGCTTCTGTGAATGCCAGGGTTTGTTCATTGTCCGTGTAACAACCGTTTGCCAAGTCCATACCCAGAACGTTTTCTAATAAAATGAACTCTAGTAGGATGACTGACTCTGTTTCATCAGTGGACAATTGAAATAGTATTTACATGATGAAAATGAAGAGCACAAATTTAGCAATTTTCCTTTATATTTTTGTATTTCCAGACCCTAGTACTCAAATAAGATGGTAATAAAATATTTTGAATCTTCTTAACTGTTTCACTAGCATCACTCATGTAGTTTCTATCAAGCCTTATTTTCTTAATTTGCCTCTATGTATATGTGTGTATATATGTATATGTATATATATAAAATATATATACAGAATTTTTAAAATTTGCACATCAAAAACATGAAGACATGACAAAATATTTTCTACTTAAAGTTCCAAGCTACATAGTTCCTAGAATTGCACTTTTCTACTCTCTCCTCCAACAAAACCCTTAAACTCCCCAGTGAGGAATCAGGATTATGGGAAGGTCAAAAACTGTCTGTGCTGACAATGCTGTATTTGAGGACCAGCATAACCTAGTGTGTGGTAGTATTACCTAAGCAAATGTTTGTTGCATGAAGAAGCAAATAAGTGAAAGAATAAATAACCCTGCTTAACTCGGACCGTGCTGTTTTCAAATGAAAATATTCTGGTTCTCCCAAACCTGTGTCAAATCTAAATTTGACACACACTTTTTCAAGTCACCTAGTCACTGTTGCCAGATTGAATTCTGAATGTGGATTTATGCCTTTAAGACTCAGATGTGGCTAGGGCAAGACAACTTTTCTGCTCACTGGGTACAGATTCAAGATTCAGTCTTGAACTTCTGACAGATGTATACAATAGAAAACAGACTGTTGACTTATTAGAAGGAGACCACCTCTTAGGTCAAACAAGGTTCCATCTTTACTGGAAGCAGTGGTAAGACCTGCAGCCTTGGACTCCAATAATTGTTCAGGGCATTGAGGCAAGTTTTAGCCTCATTGTGACCATTCATAGGGTTCCCTTCAAGTTGACCATACCGGTTGCCCTTCAAACCAAGGCTCTACCGTGAGTGGAATTGGGTGCTGATAATGATGATGTTGGAAAACATGGGGAATGAGGGTTATTGTGTGCAGACAGGGGTGTTTGGTCATACGCTCCAATGGGAACACTTTTCCCCTAGTTCACGTTTCCCAGGGAAAGCATTTCTGTGGAGGTAATAACATATTTTCTTCTTTTTGAGATTCTTTATTTCACTTCAGCAGGGCCAGGGTGTGGTTGACTTTTGATGACATGGCTCTGCTCCTGTTTCAGACAAATTTTAAACAGTTATTAATAGACTGCGCCTTTTCCCTGTTTTGTTCTCTTTGAATCGATAGGCTTTGTCTGATTCATTTGCCAAACTATCCCAATCTCCAACGCACACTAAAAAGATACTGATTGGATTATCATGTCATGTATGTTACATATTATATCATAATATTTCTGTAACTAAGGACTGGTTTTCCCTGCACTTTCAAGTGCTATTTTTCCCTAGTTTATATGTGAAGGGCAGTTGTCCTACATTGTCTTTTTGCATTTTTCACTTGAAGGGCTCTCTTCTAAGTTGTATGTTCCTCTCCAACCACCATGAGACTTTATCCACATTTAGGAAAAACCACAGAATTCCAGCTTTATCTTGGCAGTACTGGGCCACACCTTCAGGACTTCAGTGGAAGATGGTCATGATACTAGAGCATGGTTCTTTACCTTTTTAAGGCCCATCCTTTGTTTTTCCTTATCATACCACAGCTCGCAGTTTCATGGCAGTGTTAATATTTACTGAAAATGTAGAGGAAACTAAAATAAATCAGACTACATTTTAAAGTCATGTACCTCTTATTTGCTTACACACACACACACACACACACACACACACACACACACACACACAAACTTCCTAGTGGAAAGAATAGGTTGCAACTTATGAAGGTTCAATAAAATTGTTAGACAAGAACACTGTAGTCTTCATTTCCAGTGAGATGCGTATGTGCTGGGGCACTGGGAGGTGGGAGAGGCAAGAGGTATAGTATACAAAGCAAAGAGGATGGAACGATAGAGAGAATATGTCCTTCTGTTAAGAGTTAATCCATAAAGTACAGGGTTAAAGCATGTAATTCTATACACACAGAGATACACATATACACACAAGCACCAAATTTGTAAGATTCTCTTTCTGGTTGGGGGGTGTTTTAAATACCAGCAAATCAAAATGATGACATAAACAGCTTTTCTTGTTTTGGGACAAAGTTTCTTTGGGATTACTATTGAGATAGAACATTATTAGAACTCCAGATAAATTACTTTACTAATAATGCATCTCTGTTCACATGGGTACACATTAAACATTTACCACTTTAGCTAACCTTATTTTCTCCACCAAGAAGTGGTTAATCTGAGACTAAAGACACTTATATGTTAGAGGATACAAAGCTTTGAGATGATTACAATATGAATGTCCTAAAATGAGAAATAGAGTGATTGATTCTGTCATTTGTGTTTGAATATTTTTTATGATATTCACTCTGGGCAGAATGTATTTGGAAGCCGACCCAGGTAGTCATCATTTTTCTAGCCAATAGTTTCCTGAAACTGGTGTAAAACATGTCGTATGATCTCAAATTTACTAGTAACAGTATACCTGCCCCTACTTTATAGATCCTAGAAACAGTAAACACTTGTAGCCAAAAGAATGTGGAGCCAATGCTCAGCAGTAAATTTGGAGGAAAGGTTTTGTTTCATGGAAAGCTTTCCCAGGGTCTGGGTGGAGACAACTGGAGGCACCCAAAGAGCTCTAATTCCATTGTTAATAGCAGGAAGGACACCTGTTCATGATCGAGGAATGGCAAGTTGAGCAATAAAGAACTTGTCATTCTTACTGGAGTGTGAAATTTAACAATGATTCATCAGGTTTTCCTACCAGTTGAGTCATTTCTTTTTCAGTAGGACTCTAAGTTGAAGAGGTCTCTGTTCAGAATAGTCCTCATTCTGACTGAGGGCAAATGTCTATTTACTAACAGACATGGATCATGACAATCCACTCTCAAATCCTGACCCAGGCTTCTTCTGATGGGGCACATGGGTTTGTTTTGCCTTGTGTTTTCAGGTGGAGAAACAACCAACTGAGTAATTCTGTTGTCCCAACTTTGCTTCCTTTATCTTTCTTCTTCAAGGAATGGTCAGTTTAAAAAAAAAGGAATTATGTTCGCTCAATTCAGACTCTCCTCTCTTGTTTTTGTTTTTAGAATGTACTTGTGTAATGGAAACACATTTTTCCTACTGCTCAGTGTAGTAAGTTTTATCGAAGCAGTGTTCTTAAGTAAGGTCATTAATTTCCCAGCCATGCCCAAACCTGGATAGAAATATTCCTTCGGGACTACATTTTCAGCAAGACTATTTGCTTAACAGATTGAATCTTCCTGGGCCATCTAGCTTCTATCACTATAAAGGTGATACGCCGATTTCCTTGACTGGCTACTTTCAACCTTTCAAAGCTTTCAGATCAACTGAGGATGAGTCCCTCATGTATGTTCCTTGACCACCCTTCCCCTGTTTCACCCCCATGGACAAAGTCAAGGGGTGTGGGATCGAGGGTGGGGGGAGAGGATGAGGGAAAATGGACAAAACTGTACTTGAACAACAATAAAAAAAGGAAAAAACTAAACTAAACTAAAATAATAAAAACATCAATTGAGGAGTAAAGGGTGATGATAACATATTTTTGATCCCATGAAGTACTAACGCTTCTCCTCCGTTTCCACTCTTCCATAATCTTTAAAGCTCTTTACAAAATTGTAATATAATTTCTGTGATATATCTTAAGAACATTTTATGTGAACTGATGTGATATTCCTTACCATTGAAGAGTATTACATTGAAACCTAATGCATTATTTTTCTTTCCCATTAGAGTTTAATTATTAGTCAAGGCAAATACACTATGTATATTTTGTGTATATATGTAAACATAGAGTACTGTTAAGACTTGTCTGATCAGCCTAATTATTTAATTTTTATAAGTGTGAAATAAAATGAATGTATTAATTAAAATATGCTTTTTGACAACTATACAGAAAGATTCAGGTTGACATTTAAAAATTTCTTGAGCTTAACTACCAAGATACATTAAGAGAAAAAAATCAAAGCTGACTAAGAGCATATGAGAGACAGAGTAAATCCTTTAAGGTGATTGGTTCAGTAAAATGTTAAAATAATATTTTGTGTGCATGTCAGGTCTCAAACTAGTAATTTGAATTCACTTCATTGTAGCCACTCAGGTACCTTAGCAGAGACTGAAAAGACAAATAAAAAGCCAGAGAGAAAGAGCAGTAACACTTAAAGGATGAAGTTGCTCTCATTTTTCTGCTCCAGATAAATCCAACAATCACCTTGCAAATGACAATGCAGTGCTGAGATCCACTCAGTGTGAATGAAAATGCCTAAGACACAGGAGCCCTTCATGAGTTCCCTTGGCGAGCCTCAAAATGAATATTCCAAAGATGTAACTCATTTCTCTCTTTGTTTCAAGTACTGATTCTTCCATTTCAAATCTAAGATATTTTTTAAACCAATGAAATTGGACACTACAGCTGACTTTTAGTATGATAAAAGCAGTCACATTTTGCTAAAAAGACATGGATTTTTACATACTGGCAATCTAGTTAATGGGGTACATGCTTAAAAAAAAACAAAAAAAAACCTCTTTACCTATTTAGTATAATTTCCCAAAGGCAACATCATAGAGTACAACATTTTCTGAATGGCCTGAATATATAGTCATCTGGCTCTTTTCAAGGGAAACTTGATATTAAAACAAAAATCTTCAATGACAGCAAATATATCTGAAGTACTTGTAAGCGAAAGAAAAGGAAAGGGGTTTGGCATATGGGCTCATGACAGACATGAACATAGACTAAATTCTAGCTCCAGATCTTATTATTTTTCTGACTGCGACAAGTAAGTTAACCTCCCCTCGCTTCATTTACTAATCTTTAAAATGGGTATATTGATATTCACCTCATAAGTTTATATGAATATAAATATAAATAATGACAACACATTATTGAATGGTATATAATTGTATATAAACACTAACCCATATGCATTTTGTGATTTAGTTTACTCTTCGCAGCAACTGTTTGAGAGTGTACTAATTTTTCTGCCTTTTCATATGTGGTAGCTGTCTCTCCCATGCCAAATATTCTCAAAATCTTACTTCTAGTTCAAAAGACTCTTCTGAGCTCAGGCCTATATATCTGGTCATCTGCCAAGCACTTTGATTACTACATAAACCCAACTGTGCTTATCTTCTTTAATACTATGTAATTCTTCTGTTTATCCTGCTTTCCTTGGCACATAGCACAACCACCAAACACACTCAAGCCAGAAGTTACATCTAGAAGTTATTCAGTCACCAAAATATGCTGATTTACCTCAAATCCATCCATTGACCCTCCGCAGCTGTCCTAATGATCTGATGTCTCAACTATTCATTCAGTCTCATAACTGGCCTCCCTGCTAACATTGCCCCCTCCCATCAGTCCTATAATCCATTACCTATATTACAGCCAAAGTGATGTTATAAAAATCTCATACATGATGATGTTGCCCTATTGGACGGTGCCCTTAATTTTCCTTTAGATAAAGATGAAAATGCTTAACAGGACCTAAAGAGCCTTGCTTGATCAGGACCTTGCTGACTGATGCAGCTTCATTGTGCTCTCTCAGGCTTTCATTGCTTATGCTTCAGTCAAACTGGTCATGTTTCATCTTTCAAATGGGTCTCCTCTTGTACTGATTCAAGACCTTCACTCATACGTAGCCACTGCCTGTAACACTCTCCCTTCCCACAATGGATGAGCTAATTGATAGTCAACCTCCAGGACAGGGGGTAGGCTATTCCTCCCCCGTATACCCACAGTACTTTTCAGTTTCTTGAGTGTCATCACACTGGAAATTACTGTAATTGTCCCTATCACCTGCTTGATCTGATTGGAAGTCCCATGATGACAGGGAAAATGTCTGCTTTCTCACTGTAAATCCAGGACAGTGTGTTGCTCATTGTTTTTTGTGGGCACTTAGTTTACTCTCTGTTGAATCAATTGAAAATCTAAATAAACAGGCTTTTGTAATCTGCCTCATTTAGCCCCAAGGTGCTAGGAATTGATTTTGAGCTAAAGAAAGAGAAATAGAGATTGAGAGAGAGAACTATAAGGATGAAGATAATGAGACAGAAAATCTCGAAAGCTCAGGGCCTGGTCAGTGCTGCTTTGAGATCAAGGTCAAGGGACAGGCAAGGTCATTCTTCCTTCCAGTTTGTTGCTTCCACTCTACAGTGCACTGGAGCTTCAACCCAGCAAGGGCATCCTGGTTACTCTTTCTAGCTCCCATTTGCAAAACACATTCACTACACATATTACCTCATTTAATCCCAATAAGCCCACGAGAGAGGGCCCCTGATTATTCTCATATCATATATGCTGTGGTGGAGACAGAGAGGTCTTAAGTAACCTGCCCAAAGTGATACACAGAAGAAAGAGATTCAAACCCAGGAAATCTGACTGCAGAGCTTGTGCACTTAACAACTATGTTCCTTGTCATCAGGATGACTGCTGCCAGCAGAGCTATTGATCCGTGAGCACTGGCCAGCAATGTATTCATGAGGGAAAATGCCCTGACAATCCCAATCCCGGCAATGAGATGCCATTAAACTAACTGAGAGGGAACTAGAAGGGGGGCTGCCATTTACATAAGTAATACAAGACAGATATTGGCAATGTGTTCTGAAACACCCTTTCTGGTGCCAGAGCTCATATCTGAAAGAATGGTGTGTGTGTGTGTGTGTGTGTTAAAAGAAAAGATTCACCAAAAATCTGAAAACTATAGAATTTAGGTGACCTTCCTCTGAGTTATGCCTTAACTGCCTGCAAAAGGCATGAATCCTCAGTCACTCAGCCATGAATCTGTCTGTATTAGTCTTCTAGAGCTACCATAACAAAATACCACAGTCTGGGTACCTTAAACAACAGAAATTTAATTTCTTGCAATTCTGGAGGGTAGAAACCCAAGAGTAAGGCATCACTGTGTTTGGTTTTTACAGGGGCTTCTCTACCTGGCTGGCCCTCGCAGCCTTCTCACAGCGACCTCACATGGCCTCTCACGTGGTGCGTATCTCATCCCCATCTCTTCTTATAAGGCACCGGGCATTGGACTAGAACTCACCCATATGGCCTCATATCACTTCTTTAAAGGTCCTATCCTTAAAAATAGCTTCACTATGAGGCATTGGGGTTAGGAATTCATCATGTGAATATGGGGATGGAGGGATTTGGTGTGTAATACCATCCTTTCTGTGAATGTATGAAGCTATGGGAATGAGTAACTGGAACCGTATGGGAATGAGTAACTGGTCAGTCTCAGACTGTGAAATAGTTACAGAATAAAGGCAAAAATTAGTATGTTTTGCGTCTTTGTCTTTCATTAGTGGCCATGGTAAGAGCAGGACATCCATGGGGTATGGTCTCCAGATTATCCTCTGGTGGTTCCACTGCTTGAAATAACTGAGAAAGTTAATGTAAGGATTTTATATAATTTGACGATTTCTTGGGAATAACAAAAAATTACTATTGTAGTATTTAAACTTGAAATGTGTAGCTGATTTTATGACAAGAATCCCGAGGACTGAGTCTCTTGTGTATGTAAAGAAGCCTAGATATGGTAGGCTCTTTTTACTGACAACTTAGTCATTTCCAACTCTTCCTTTGTCACACATCTTTTTTTCTTTTTGGAAAAACAATAATTCTGTTCAGAAATGGATAGTCATATGCTTCAGTGAAGACTAATCTCTTCAGACTCTGGGAATGGAAACATGCCTAGTGTATACTAATCATGGAAATTGTTTTTCTCCCAGTTAATTAATAGTACGGAAAGGGCAACTATTTCTTATGAATGAGACATGAAGAAATATCTGCTTGGTGCAACTCTTGGGATAGGGTTCCTTATTCTGAAAATGAGAAAACAAATAAAGACAGCTATTTTTGTGACTCTGCAGCTAGTTATGTTGAGAAGATGACATCTGCAGCAGAAGCCATTTTGCAAACATGAAGGAGCTAGGAGAAAAACCAGGGTCCTCAAGTGAACATTGCCCACCCAAAAAATAAAAATCTTTGACCAGCCAAGTTCACCTGTGAATGTGAACTCATTTGGAAACAAGGTCTTTGAGATTTAATCACATTAACATATATGATGGTCATATATGTTAATAGGCCATATATGATGACATATGTTGAGGCCATATATGATGACAATGAGACCTAACCCAGTAACTGCTGGCATTACAAGAAGAGAGAAATGCAGACACACAGAGACAGAGAAGGAGAACCCTATATGATGAAAGGGACAGAGACGAAGTGCCAAAGCTGCCAGCCAAGGAATGTCAAGGATTTCAGGCAGTGAAGCAGAAAGAGGCAAGGGAGGGTTCTTCCCTGGAAGGAGCATGGTCCTGTTGATACCTCAATTTTGGAAGTTTAACCTCCAAGACAACAAGAGGATAAATTTTTATTTTTAAAAGCCAGCTAGTCTGCAGTAGTATTTTATGCAGCCCTAGGAAACTAGGATACAAAGAAAGCCCTCTGATAAATGCAGGGTGAGTAATGGAAAGAAACTGGGTCCTTGATGATGCTAGTGGGCCTGGCATGAAACTGCAGTATCTCTGGTCTTATTATTAAGTAATATTTTTCTTCCAGTTTTTACCAGTTCTAGTTTATTGTTGTTATTTATCATTGAAACATTCCAAAATGCTATGCAGTATTTGGGGCGTTGCAAATATTTGGGGAAGAAGAACACTTGGAATATCATCGAATTCCCTCTGCTAACCAAACAGGTGGAGGTTCCCAGTATAGAGATTTGGGAGATTAATGTAAATGTGACCTCATGTGCTCTCACAGTCTGGTGAAGCTTTGCACTTATTATTTGCATTCTGTTACTTATTGTCACTCCAGACTGATGTGGCCTGGGGAAACACCAGTGACATTTGCTGGGTGGCCAAGCACCACACAAGTAAATTCCATTTGCCTCATATCAAAATCCTATCCTGAGGTTTTATTAAAGATAAAGAGATGCAAAATTACCCAAATCACATGCATGAAAACAAAATGTCTGCTTCTTCAGATAGTTCTATTTTTGTTTTTATAATTCTGCTCACCAACTGCATGTGTAAACTTTCTTTAAATTTGCAAAATAATTCAGAAGTTTTCATGCTGCTGATTGCTAATTGAACCTTCTTCACCAACATCCGCGCCCTCTCCCCATTTGTCATCTTACTGATACATTGCAAACAGTGGCCCATGCAGCTCCCCTTCCTTTAGCCTCAAGAAAACAACAGGCTGTGTAACAAAGGGGAAGCTCGTTAACAGCTAACCGCTCATTCTTAATGCTACCTAATCAGGTTGCCGACTCATTTAAATTATGAAACTTAATAAAAATTTTCATTTAATGACTCAAATTTTAGTGTGGCTTGTCACATAGTACCTTTAATATTGCTTGTTTCCTCTAGAGGAGTTCAAGTGCTAATCCTTTGCCAGAATAAATTGCTAAACCTGTTTTTTTCTCAGTGCATATGGTGAAAACCTATGAGGTCTGTCTGATTTATATAAGTGTACTTGACTGCTATTTTATATTTGTTCAAACTATGTTATGAAGAAAAAGTAAGGCTCAGCTCCAAGAATAAGATTTTTTTTTAATATAAAGACTGGACACGTTAGTGAATATGGCACATGCAGACTTCTCAGTTATGACTGGCTTACTAAATTGAATTCATTCATTCTGTATCATGTTATTTGCTTTCATTATTAATTAATCCTCTAAGTTAATGAATGAAAATGCAGGTGCTTGAAATTTTCATATATTTTAAATATGTTTTTAAAGCTGCAACATTATAAAATTATTTTTATAGTGTTTGGAATTTTTCTGACTGGGTATGTGTTTTCATTTGTCAAGAAAAGGAAAAACCTGTGGCAACATTTCTGCATCTCCCTGCTTCCAGGGCCATGATGAAGGGACTGATTTAAAATCATATCACCAACTGAAGGACATTATTCATTCCAACGTGTACTGGACATACATGTAAGTAATGTAAATTGACCTATAGTTTAATATCACTAGATGCTATCAATTCCATGGTTTCATTGACTGTGGAGGAAATGATTTCAGGAGCTACTCATGACTGTCATTGTAGTATCCAATATTTATAGAACCAAAATCTGACATCTACTAAGGAACTTTTGTTCCCGGTACAAAATTCAAATATTCCAAGTTTAGATTATGGTTCAGTTAATATATTCTTAATCTATGCGTTATAGAATTGATATTAGAGGAGATTTATATGATCCATCTACCTGAAAACAAAGGATATTTGAACAACATGAAGATGGTTGTCTGGTCTCTGGCTAAAGACTTCAGGAAGGCACATTTTAGTGATCCCCATTTTCACTTCTAAGGCAGTACCACCAAACTCATGTTTCTTTACTCAACATACAAAAAAATCCTAAATTACCCTCCTATCCATATGATATCATTTCAAGCATTTGAAGACAATTATATATTCATTTCATACATTTTACAGCTAAATAATCCTAATGCCATCATATACCTTGTAGTCCTCTTCCTTAAGCTCTTTAACTTGAGTGCTTGGTATTAAATATAACATTTCATCAACCCACATGAGATATTGGATCATTATACCTTGTGGCACATAGACTGCATTTTCCTCCCTCTATTTGTCTCTTCCCTCCTTTTCTTTCTTTTTTTTCTTTCTTCCTTAATGATTTAGTCTACAACCAGCCAGGTTGGGATGAACAAGGTAGGTTTTTTTCATCCAGAGGAGAATAGTAGAGCAGTGTGGGTTATTATATCCAAACAAGGAGGGAGGACATAGCTGTGTGTGTGAGAGGCAGTAGCAGCTGTCTACATTGGGGGTGGGTATTGGAGCCAGGGTGAGGTGAGAAAGTTTTCTGTAAGAGAAATAGCATACAACAGTATAAATTTCTCTCCATTTATTTAGAACTTCTTTTAATTCTCTCAGGAATATTTTGTGATTTCCTTTGTGTAAGTCTTATATTTCTTTTGTTAACATTATTTCTACATTTTATTTCTTATGCTATTGTGAATACAATTATTTTCATAATATTATTTTTGGATTATTTAGTTTTAGTATATTAAAAAGCAATTTAGCTGTATATATTTATCTTGCATTTTGCAACCTTACTAAACTTTTTTTTTTTTAGTTCTAACTGTGTATGCGTGTATGTGTGTGTCTTTCCTGGGGTTTTTCTATATACAGAATTATAGCATTTGTTATTATAGTTTTATTTCTTCCTTTCTAAAATCTATATGATATAAAATTTTTTAAAGTTTTTACCTTATTGAACTGGCTAGAACTTCCAAAATGTTGTCGAATAGACATGTTGAGAGCAGATATTCTTGTCTTCTTTCCAATCATTCGAGATTTCAAGTTTTTTAAATTATCGATTTGACCATGTGATTGTTTTCTTTCTTACATTAATTTGATATGATAAAGTGAATAGTGACCCACAAATATGTCCGGATGAACACATCCTAATCCCGGGAACCTATGAATACATTGTTAAGCAGCAATAAGAAACCAGTACAAATCTTGGTATTCAAAAATGGGGTGCTGCTCTAACAAATATCTAAAATTGTTGAAGTGGCTTTAAAATTTTGAAGTAGTTTTAGACTTCTTTATACATATATGTATATGTGTGTGTGTGTGTGTTTTAGCAGACCCTAGAAGAATTATGATGAACATGTTAGAAAAAACCCTAGTTTTCTGGGTGTTAAGGCACCACTAGTGAGGACTCAGGAAAAAGTAAAGAACATGATAGGGAAAAAAATCTATGTTCTCTTATAAAATACTTAAATAGTAATAAACAGACTGTTGGCAGAAATATGAACATTAAAGGTGCTTCTAGTGAGGGCTCAAGAGGAAATGAGGAACATGTTTTAGGAAACTTGATGAAAAGGAATCCTTGTTATATGATGGCAGGAAGCTTAGCTGAATTGTGTCTTACAGGCTATGTGGAAAGTGGAACTTTTAAGAAATGAATTTGAATATGTAGCAGCAAAGATTTCCAGCCAGAGTGTTGAAGTTGTGGCCCGTTTTTTTTTTTTTTTCTTACTGTGTATAACAAGCCACACAGAGGATATTTTATAGTGCTTGAAACAAATGGAGTGTGCCTGGTTGGATTTAGAATTTTATTGAGACTGGTGACTCCTTTTGTCCTTTCATTTTCTCCCTGTTTGATTGGGGATACCTAGAGCTGTTTCCTCTTGCTGGCCCAGGTTTGTATTTTGGGAGTAGTTAACTTGTTTTCTAGTTTTACAGGTACACAGATGAAGCGAAATTTTGCCCCTGATGAATTATGCCCAGAATCTCACCCACAACTATTTTAGATGATTCAGATGATGAGATTTGGGACTTGTGAACCAGTAAGTCAGTCCTTGGTGAAATTTTAGACTTTAAATTATATTGTATTGGAGACCTTAGGATGTGGTGAATGTCTTTTGCTTATGTGATGGCTCCCTTTGAGGCCAGAGGGCTGAATAATAGTTCTCAAAGATGTCTTTGTTCTAATTACAGGGCTCTGTGAAAATGTTATCTTGCATAGCAGTAAGAAGCTAACAAGATGATATATTATGCTAACTTACATGTTTAGATGCTAAGTTAACTTTGTACTCCTTAGATAATTTCTACTTGGTCATGGTGTTTAGTGTTTTACTTTTATATAGTTGAATTTGGTTTACTAATATTTTGATAAGGATTTGAAATTAACTTTGAAACAAAGCGGTACTTTTTTTATACCTGTTAAAATGTTTCTTTTGTGTGCCTTGTCTAGCCAGGTGAGACTGTCCCACTACAACTTATTCCAGGAAAAGTTAAGTGAAATATTGCATGAACAATATGCAATGCATTTCTATAGTTAAATAATTTTCCTTTGGCTCTACCATTTAGATATTTCTTCAGATATTTGGAACTTTTAAAAAACTGTACTTTACTCAATACCATTTATGCTGTTCATTTGGAACTGGGTATCCTTGAAATGTCATAATTTAAAGTATCCTCACTCAATTGTGTTAAAAGTCAATATCTTTAAATAGCTTTTATTTTAATATTAATTTACAGAATTATGACTTTCTATGTTCCTCACAGCCCCATTGGGAAAACCATTTTGTATGGAAGACAAGAAGTATTGCTGGTATAACTGGACTACTTCAGAGTAGTCAGAGCCTTCACTAAAATCATGGTAACTCAAATTCTGTCTCTTTTTCCAAGTTGCTCTTATAATTGTCACTCGTAAGACAACTTTACTCAGATTTGAGTTCTTCTTAATTTTGTTCTTCATCTGTGCTTTGATTCCTCATAACATGACTGTCTTTCCGTGTTTGACAATCCCACCTAACTTGGCCTTCATTCTTATGAGGATATAATTGATTCTGGGTTTTATCCACAGTATAGTCTCTTTACGTTTATAGTTTCTTATTCCACCTGCGAGTGCTCACTGATAAGTCTGGATCACATGGCTTACGGACAATCATTCTTATAAGGCAATTAGATCCACCTGGACCTGTAGTCTCTATGAACTTCAATTTGTTCATTCCCTTCTGTTCTCTTGATTTCAGTTGACACTGCCTCCACCAACCTGTGAGTCCTTGGGATCTTTATAAATATTGCTTCTTTCATATCATACCTGTTAGCCCAGAAATTAAAAAAAAACAAACTTTTAGCTGTACTTTATCATTATTTTTTCTTAAAATTCAATCTAAAGATTTCTTGATTACGTTAGTAAAATATCAGAAAAAAAGCCTCATCTCCTTCAATTAAATGTCTTCATCTTAAAATACAAATATAATTTATTTAATATGAATAATTTAGTATCACCATGCACTAATTAATATACTAGGCATTGGGAAACATAGGTAACCAAGCCTGGTCTGACCTCCTAAACTGCTCATGAGCTACTGTGGGAGAGGGGATGGTGATAAATGATGAGAAAAAATAATAATATTTTTAAAAGTTTGATAACATTTGCCAAATATATGTTAACAAACCATAATGGGACTTTTTATGTGAATCACATGTAGAAGAGATTTTGGAAGATGGTAATGATACGGACAAGAACTGATGCTTAAGGCAGAGGCTTAGTTTGGGTTCCTCAAAATAAAACCTGAGGTTATGTGTTGAATTCACGCAGTTCACTTGGTGGGGAAGGGGCTGTAAATCTAGAAAGGAGTACTGAGGGAAAGGACACAGTAAGGAAAGAGGAGGAGTACAAACCAATGTAAGTTTTCATTCTGGGTTCTGCCGTAAGCCACATACACTCAATACAGTCAGTGCCTCTAAACTGTTCCTCTCAGAGTGAAGAGAGTGGAACATTTACTCGCCGCTTTTGCCCATTCACAGCTGAAGAACACTCACAGCAGAATAACGTTCCTACACGCTGGCTACGATTGTACAGGGCCAGTGGAGCTCCTGAGGCATGGGAGAAGGCCCTGGAGCAGAATGCTGCATGCTGTTTGATGTATTTGAGGTAGTGCAATGAGACAGAGGCTGCATTCGACTGTGTGGCACAGCAGTGGCTGAAATCAGAGACAGGCATAGATGTGGCACAAGCACAGAGGCATTTGTACAGGGAACTTTAAAGTAATTTTGATATAGCTGAGGATAAGATGTGAGTGTGTGTGTGTATACATGGCTAGGGGTTGAAGGGTTGTAGAGGAATGTTGGCAGTGAGTGGTAGGAGATAAGATTGAAAAATCAGGCAGAAATAAGATTATTGGTGACTGAAAGTGCTAAAGTATGAAATTTGAACTCTCCCGGAATAAGCATTGGAGAACAGATTGTAATTCATATGTAGAAGTGACATGGTAGTATTTGTGTTGAAAAAGGTTACTCTGAAAACTGCTTCACAGTGATATAAAAAGAAGCAAGATTAGGGAAAATGAACCAGTAAAAGATGAAGGCAGTGGTAGGTTTAGGGGATGAAATGATGAAACTGAGTTTGGAGATTCAGGACTATACAATGGAAACGAAGTATAAGTCATGGGGCAGGAACCAGTGTTTAACTATATATGGAAAGTAAAAGGAAAGAGAAAAAACAACAGTGACTCATAACTTCGTAGTCAAACAAGAGGGATGGTGGTCCTGTCACCGAGAACTAGGGTAGAAGTTTACAACTGGTTAAGGGTACCAGCTGGTTAATGTCTCCAGGAGGTATTTGGAGCTTGAACAACAAGAAAGGCTCTGAAGTGGGATGTGGACTTGGGGCTTTCTACAGCTAAGCAGTGCAATCTGTGAATGTGAATAAGACTGTCCACAAAAAAAAATATACACCAAGAGGAGATAAGAGCTCAAGACTCTGAGTAATGCCAATATCTAATGAGTGAGTGGAAAAAGAGGAACCGCCAACAATAGAGAAAAAAAAAAATTAAACCAGGAGAGGCTGTAACCATAAAAATCTAAGAAGCTAAAGTTAAAAAAGAAAGAATATATTACACTGCTTTAAAGGCATTTTAATAGTACTAACAGTGGTCAATAATAGTGTCAACTATCTTGTATATTCAAGTAAGGTGAGAATGATAGCGACAATTAGTGTAGTTAGGCTCTTAGTGATCTCAGCAGGATCAGTTTCTGTGTAGCAGTGAGAAAAGCTGTCAGCTCACAAACAGTTAAGGAGAGAATGGAAGAGAAGGCAAACTAGCTTGACTAGAATGGAAATAAGAGAAATGAACAAATAGAGGAGGTGGTGTAGGAATACACTGGGGCTTTTTTAATATGGAAGAAACTTGTACATATGTACAAGCTTAGGAAAAAGAGCTAGCTAATATAGGAGAAAAAGGGGGAAAATGGAGTAAAATTTGTAAGGTGAGAGCAGTGCTTGGAAAATGGTGGATTAACATTATATATAAAAAGGGACACATCTGTCTTTGAAAGAAGAAATAAAAAGAAATGAGAACAAAGTTAAGTTTAGGTGCTTCAAGTTAAAACAATATTGTTACGTTAATAGACTATTTATCATTTTAATGGCAGCAAAATCAGAAAAGACAGATTTTGGCCCCATGATGACACTGGTTGTTAGGAACTATGTCCCATTGATAGACTATTTTAAGGAGTCTGTAGTACTTCTCCCTTAGATCTTTAAGGACAGCAGAGAAAGCCATCAATCAGGAGTGACTTAGGTGAGGCCTAGTGACAAGACCCTATTGATACCTTCCAGCACTCTCATTGTATCAAGTAGAAGATATCAAATGAAGCTCGTCTTGGAAATGGAAGCTCTTAGCTCAGTTGTAGGTAAGTGGCACACTGTAGATACTTAATAAATATTAACTTAATGATATAACATCCTCTATGTTTTAAAAAGAAAGATATGTCAGTAATTTAATTAATTATTATCATGCAACTAGCAAATACTAATACTACTGGGGTTCTAATTACTTAAATTATTAATAGAAAGGCCTCCTATCTGCAAGATTTGCTTAATTTTCATTGGTAAGATGAATTTTGCACATTTCCTTAGTAATGTGCTTTTGTGATTTTCATTCCTGTTTTGAACACAGAAAGTCCCTGTTTTTTAAACAATCAAAGAAAAGAGACCTCATCTTGAGACTTGCTTTTAGAAGTGCAATATCTAGGGCACCACTGGGTCAGTTTCTGATATCACTTGAAGTCTCAGAGGGGTTGGTCTAAAGATGACTATCTTATTTGTTCACAATAAAGCTTGTACTATGTCTTCAGTGGGGAGCGTTAAGAGGTGGGAAACTTGAAGAAAATTGCCCAGTCTATAGTCAATGGGCAATTATGTTTTCAACTGAGAATTATCCACTTGCTCTGAACTACCTTAGCCTTTCCTCGTCTCTCAGCAGCACTAAGTACAGCAGGTAGAACTATTACAGAATATGGTTTTCTGACTGATTCGTACTGAGATTTGATGATTCTTTTTTCATATCAGGAGCATAAAGCTGTGTTTATCATATGAGAATCACATCCATATCTAGTTTGCTTAGACTTCAACACCAAGAACACATAATTTGTGTTTAGCCTTCAACACTATGAAAACATAACTTGTAGCTTTTACTTCTATGAGATTTCAGTACAAGGAGTTCACTAACTGACATGTTCTTCTCATACCCTAGGGTTTTATTTAAGGCCTATTAGTTGGAGAATATTCTCCTTTTAAATAAAGCAGAACAACTATTTTAAACTTTTAACTTACATTATGACAATGTCATAAAGGATAATATTATGTTTTCTATAGGAACTACTATATGGCCTTATTCTTTTCTCTTTTTTATTAACGTAAAGAGATACATCCCTTAAGTACATATTATGTAACTTTATGTACATTAATTCAACCTTAAAGGGAAACAGGGAACTTTCCATCTTGCAAGTTTCAGAGAGAGTAAGGAGAAAACGTATCACACCTAGACAGAACCATGCCTTGCTAAGAGATCATTGTCTATAGAATGCCGTTTAGCTGGCATAAGGTTTTTGATTAGATTCTTCAAGTCCACGTGTTCTTTAACTGGAATTATGAAAGTCATACTGAGGATTTTGAGCACACATTGTAGAATGAGAATGATTTACCGTTTTCAATGTAGTCAATTTATGTATAATCATCTATACCACAAATTATCTAAGTTCTAATGTATAATCCTGTCTTGTTGGCAATTCTGTGTTAAAAGTGACTTTATTACAAATGATCACAGTCTTGACTTATTTTATATAATTTCAGAGAAATTTGCAACCACTTTTTTTTTTGGTGAAATAACAGGTAACCACTTTTTAAAAAATTAAAATACTATACTTTATTAGTCTTTTTTCTTTTTAACCATATTTTCACAAGCACTTTTTCTACATCTTTATATTTTTACATCCATTTTTTAAAAATCAAGTCTACCTTAAATTTACATATTCTTTTATTCTGTTTTTTTCTCCCCTGTTACTTCTTTAGGAAAAGTCTAGCTCTGCCTGCAAGTACATTGGAAATCTATTGTTCAAAAGAGGAAGTAATTCCACTTCCAAATTCTGTAGAAAAAGCTAGTTACACTTGTTCTTTTGACTTCTAAATCATGTTCAGAGACCAGCACTCCATGGCACAGAATATTAGCATTCGAGGTCATTATCAGAAAACATAATTTCAGACTAGTAACTATTTTTCTTAAGAATCTAAAAAAACTTAATTTGACTGTAGATGGCAGAAGTATTTACTTTGGTTCAGAAGACACAAATCGGTGTCCCATAGCCTGAACACACCCACATATAATTGTTTTATTCAGCTCATAGTGTCTAAAACATATTTTTGAGTTAGATAAGAAAATTTCAAAATCAAGCAATTTCACCTAAAATCAGAATATTAACTTTTTCATGATAAACTGACAACCTATGTTGCTAAAATGAATTTAAGCAGTCCTCATTACACTTTCTTCACCCACTTATTTCTATCTTTGTCGTCATTTGAATTTTTACAACCCCCCACCCTGACTAGAAAGACCTGGTTCAAATACCAGCTCCACTTGTTGTGTCAACTTGAAAAAAGTTATATAACTTCACTACACCTTGATTTCCTTACATATCAAATGGGAATTACAGTTACTGCTTTACTGAATAATTCTAGTTAAAGGAAGTTACAGATATTTCATATATACAGACAATCTTCATCATTACTGTAGTGATACTGGGGAAACTGTAGCTAGCTCATTTAGACTTCAGATTCCTTAGCTGATGAATTTGAGAGGCGATCTAGAATCTATTCTGTTTCCTGCAGGCTCTCAACATACAAGTGGGAATTCATATTAGTGAAACCTGTAATTCTGATGTTTAACATTCAAATGTTAAATGTATGCCATTTTGAAGCATAAACTTTAATTGTTGAGGTACTGGATATTTGCATCCTGTCGACAACACAATTTACCTTCTGATTTAATTTAACCCTATTTACATGATTTGTTCAATTTCAACCCACTGGACATTCATCTACAATTAAAAATATAACAGACCAGGTTTTTGTATACATTACTTAAATCCTGGGCTGTGTATTCTGTTCTACAGATACTTAGGTGGGAAAAAAGTTTATTCAGAAAACGGGTTGATAAATATGGGATCACAAAAACCAGGGAATTACTTGTAACATTTGAATAATTGTTGGAATTAAATGAAGCTATATTGTTAAAACTGTGCAAGAGAAACCTTTGGCCTATGACACCCACTTTCTGGTACTGTTTCTGGATTGACAAGGATTATATTTGATCCCAAAGTCCACTTATTGTATTTTTCATGTTAACCTATCCTCCTTCTGATTGATATTGATATTTGCTTGGACATGTGAATTTATGCAATCAGGATTCATTCAAGGTCTGCTCTCCCAAGAGAAACTTTGTCTTTCTAGGTTAAGGTGCCTATCCCTGACCAGTTTGATTATGTCTTTATCATCCTGTTTAATTTTCAAAAGATAATTTTATTTGTACATTCTTTGTAACCTATTAGTTACAGTTCAGATTGGCTCTTTTCCTCTTAGCTTCTGTAAGAACCTGCTCCTTATATTCCACAAACTATTGGGTTGGCCAAAATATTCATTTGTTTTTTTTCCAATGGCTCTAGTAGTGTTTAGTTGTCTTTAACTTCATTCAGAACAATTCTGTTAGCTTGTATTGTGACAACTGTCATATCAGCATACATTTAAAAAAATCAAAATTGGTAAATTACTGTGCAGTCATTTTAATATTGAAGGAGGAAGAAAATACACATTTTTCAGCCTGTTATGCTGTATTATTTCAAGAAATTTAAAAACACAATGGAAATGCAGAAAAATGTTTATGCAGTGTATGGAGAAGGCATTGTGACTGATTGCACATGTCAAAAGTGGTGTTTGAAATTTCTTGGTACTATTGATATTTTACCAAATAATTCTTTGCTGTGGGGCTGTCTTATGCATTGGAAGATGTTTAGCAGCATCCCTGACCTCTACCCACAAGAAACCAATAGTGGGATATAGCCCACACTGGATATCAAAATATCCAAATCAATAAAATTATGGGTGAAAATGAAAAATGTGTCTTATTTTATGAAAAAAAAACATAATGGACTTTTTGGCCAACCCAATATCTTTTCAACACATTTGTCTCTGAGTGTTGTTTCTATATTTATATTGTGTGTATGTCTATATGTGCTTTAGGAAGCCTGTTTAATAGAATCTGTTATACATGTCTCTCAGTTTTTAAGAAAATAATTTACCCTCTCTAACTTCCATTTTCATATCTGCCATATGTGGTAATTAGAATGTTTATCTGAGATCCTTTCTATTTTAACAGTCCTCTGATCTCATTATTATTTTAATATTGAAGAAGCCAGAATATTGAATGATAAGTAGCAGTTCATAGTTCTTTTGACCTAAAAGCCTCAAATAACTGTGCAATAAAAAAAAAGATATGTACTTTCTAAAACTCATGAAATAAATAGCATAAATTTCTCCAGATTTTACTGGTAGATCATATATATATATATATATATATATATATATATATATATATATAAAACAAAAATGTGGCCTTCAAAGTCATTTCAATGATTAATAGCTATTTTTAAAAATATATATAAATAAAATGCATTTATTAACTAAATGAATTAATTTAACGAAAATATACTCATTTTTCTGATTTGTAGATCTTAGATCATCATTTGTGAAGTTTTGATTTTCCATTTTAAAGTAATAGAAGAACATTTCCTTGTATAATTATTCATTTTTAAAAAGTTTAAAACTATATTTGAATATATTTAATTGCATTATTTTATATTGTACAATAGTTATAAAAGTAGCAAAAATGTATGTCCATTGTTGTAGTCATTGTATAGATGCCATAATTATTAAAAATACTATTATATAGGATAATAGTATATTATAAAAATTCAAATATATCCTAATTTATTGGAAGTGGTTGAGCTTTTAGTTATTTACTTTGTTTCATAAAACTCAAGATCTGTTTATTATAGATAAGGTAGGCCATGAAATCTAAAGAAAAATGAACTGAGTCACATTAAAAGGAGAAACTTGCCCAAGGGCTAAGCAAAATCTTAGTAAAGTTAAAAAAAAAGGAAATAAAGGGAACTAAGTTTACCGTACATACACATTTTTCAATCCTAGGTTTCTGTGTTTGCACAAGAAAGTCAGGATCTAAAAATACTAATTGAGTTGACAATGTACTCAATAAATATTAATTGCTAATAAAGTCCTACTTTATTTATTTTCCAGAACACAAATAGTTTTAAGATAGTCATCAGTGTGAATTACCATTTTCCAGAGAGTTACATTTATGCCCAAATTTTGTTGTAGTAAAAGAAAAAGAATAGTCAGAAATATAATAAAATGTTACTGTTCCCAGGTAGCTCATTGTGGAATTATGAAATCCTAGTGTTATTTTTTTCTGTCAGTTGTTGTGTCAGAGAACCAGCAGCTGAATAGGTGAATTCAGGTATTTATCCAGCAGGGAGTTAAATGTAAAGGATAGTGAATAGAGAAATCAAAGACACATCTCCCCTCCCATGTTCATTGTAGCATTATTCACAGTAGCCAAGATATGGAAACATCCTAAGTGCCTGCCAACTAATGAGTAGAAAAGACGAAATATTGCTCAGTCATGAGAAAGAAGAAAAGAAACCCTGCTCTTGCCATTTGTGATAACATGCTTGGAACTTGAGAGTATTATGCAAGTGAAATAAGCCAGGCAGAGAAAGACAAATACTCCATGGTGTCAGTTACATATGAAATCTAAATAAAAAGTCAAAACCATAGAAACAAAAAGTAGAAAAGTGGTTGAAAGGGGCTGAATAAATGGGAAAAATAGGGAGAGGTTGGTAAAGGATATAAACTTTCATCTGTAAGATAAACAAGACCTGAGGATCTAATGTATAACATGGTGGTCATAGTTGATAACATTATTGCACAACTGACATTGAATGAGAGTAGAACTTAAATGTTCTCACCAAAAATATATAAATAAATAAATATGTGAAGTGATAGATGTGTTTGAATGTGTTAATTAGATAGGAGGAACGGTTTCACAATGTATCCATGTAACAAATGATCACAATGTACACTTTAAATATAATTTTATTGTCAATTATACCTTAATAAAGGTAGAGGACAACAGAAGACAGTGAATGAGGGTTATGGACTTGGTGAAAAGAGGTTCATATGGTGTTTAACCTGTGAAAGGAAAAATTGATGGCTATATTAACATCAGCTACAAATCTAATAATTAGTGGTCCTATAATACAGGATCCCTAAAATTAGCAGTCCTAGAAGCATGGTTCACTATTTTAAAAAGACAATATTTAAATTAACACAGGCTTCTCTGTGTCTAGTAATAAGAACTTGAAAATACAAAAGTATCCAATGAATAGGCGAATGCATATCTATTACCGAAACTTTTTTGATATCAGTCACCGAACCACATTGTACCTAATTCCCTATGGGAAAATGACAGAAAATAGAATTGACTACTGAATAGGTATCTCTAGTTTACAAAGCCTTATTGCCCAGAAAGTCTTCCTATATATTTTATAATTCTTTGTGATTTCTTAGAATTCCTATATTTCAAATATTTTTTTCAGGCAGGCATGTAGTTCACACAATGGATTGAAGCATATTTTTCCTTATTTAGTAAATTTATGTTCTTATCTTGTGTCTTGTTCTTGTCTTGCTTTATCCTTTTATAAAAGCCAAGAAAATACCTTGAAAATTCCAAATTGTGGACCTATATTCAGATAGCTCAATTTAAATTACATTTATATTCCAATATATGTTTAATTAGTAATTATACCCAGAATTATCAGCCTTCTTTACTGCATTCATAACATGTCAGAAACTTACAGTAACATAAAGTAAAACATACTGCAATATATGAACTGTATATATTTATTGTTCTATAGATTCCTTTTTCCCTGAAAAGAGAGAATACATTTTTTGTATAGTTGCTGCAATTCTCAATTTATTCTTAGAAGAATCACTTTTATTCTGTAATTACTTTACAATACATCCTGACATCTCCAAATAAATTATTTTTCTTTTAAAAATATTTTATTTATTTACATTTTGAGAGAAGGTAGGAGAGAGAGAAAGGGATAGATAGATATATTGGTGTGAGAGAGAAACAACAATTAGTTGCCTCTCACCAAGTGCTCCAACCAGGGACAGCCTGCAACCCAGGCTTGTGCCTTGACCCGGAATCAAATCAGCAAACTTTTGCTTTGTGGGATGATGCCCAACCAACTGAGCCACACTGGTCAGGGCTCCAAATAAATACTTTTTTTTCATTTAAAAATAAAACATTTCTCCTCAGCCCTTAAGGGTAGCCTCACAATTGACTTTCTGCAAAAGAGTATGAAAAGGGTGGGAAACTTGATTTTTACATTGGAGATACCTTGACAAACACTACTTCAACCAAGTGATCTAGGGTAACAGCAACATAAATCATGCTGGTAATATGTGCTCTTGCTATGATGTGATGTGAATGGCATTTGTTTTTGTAATTTTCCTCTTAAAATATCCATAACCTCAGTCCAATCTACAGAAAACATTAGAAAATCAAATTGAGTAATATTCTACAAAATAACTTACCAGAACTCCTCAAAATTAACAAGGTCATCAAAAACAAGGTTGTTGATGAAACCATTTCCACTGTACTGCTACAGACCTTGCTGGATCCCACCAGGAATCAGGAGCAAATCTTTTTGCCTATCACTCAATGAAGAGGATGTATTTCTTCTTCTCAGCTCCATTCAGCTCAGGGGAGATGGAGGGCACAAAGCTGATGGAAATAATCTAGCACTCGTCTTTCTTTCAGTTCTCCTATTTCTATCTGCACTGGTCTGAGAAATGGGAAATATCAATTCTTTTAGATCATCTATTCTTACATTCTGTGAAATCTTTCACTTCTAATAACTCAAATGAGCCACATGTACATAAAAATTAAGACTCACATGTTTTTTTATTTGCTTGTTTTAATTCAGTTCTCTCAAAATAATTTCTCTAATGGCCTTGATTACATCTAATGTAGTGGCCAGTTTGGAGGAAAATTACTAGAAGAAATAAAGAACATTCCCAGTAGAAGAAAACAAACTAAGATAATCTGACACTATTATTAGCTTTCCCTAGAATATTTAAGGCTTTCTCATTACTTACAAGTAAAGTCCACTCCTAGTGTGATTTTCAAGGGTTTCTAAACTTATCTCCAAGTATATACAATAAATACACAATAACACCTCAGGTCTAAAATTGACTTATCCTTGCCATACTACGCACCACGGTTATCCCTTCCTCTGCACCTCTGCCTGTGCCATTTCCACAACCAGAAATCTCATCTTTGATGTTACCCAGTTGTCTAAATTACATGCAGATTTTCACTTTTACTTTGGCTCTTTTAACCCTGCCAACTCACAGTGTTCCCTAATTCTTCTTTGGCAATACATTTGAATAGCATTCTTCATTCGGTAATTTGCCAAGCCCTGTCCATGGCATCACTTGTGGAACTAGTGTAACAAAGCAAATGTAACAAAGTACGGACCTTTGTTATTATGGTGTTTGTCTGTATTATATCACATGAATTTTGACTCAGGGAATTTACCTGACTTGCTTAAGATCATAAAAACAGTGGGCTCAGAGATTAAAACTAGACCCACATGTTAACATGATTTCCGAGTTTGGAGCTATCTCCTCCACAGCATTATTTTGTACTGCTGTTCAGCCCTTTGGTTTGGGTAACTTTTGCTTTCATAACTAGTTTGAGGACAAAGTGTTAAGTGTTAGAAAACTTTCCAAATTTGTACAGCATTCTCTTTCTCTCTCTTCCTCTCTTCCCCTCTCTCTCTCATTCTCTCTCCTTTCACCCTTTTGTATTCTTCTTTCTGGAAGATTTAGAAATATTTTGTTACTTTTGCATCTGTAGATGCCTGTCTCACCACTGCCCATAAACCATAAACCAGGACAATATATTATAATAATTTAAATAAATGCCAAATTTAACAGACTTTCATAGAGACTGATATAAAATGAACAAATTTATCCCAATCCATTTGTCCTCAGATTTGCTCAGAATGTAAACTCAATGCATCATGCTTGCTTGTCTTCTTCCTCAGGTTCATGAGAGAATTTTTTTTCACTACCAAATGGAGATCACAAACGTTAGTCATACAATGTATTATTTTGACCTTTCCAGTTATGTTTACCAATGAAAAATTGTATCAGTTTGTAAAAAAAGATGCATAGCAGTTAGTGTTTTTTGAACATGAGCCATGTCAGAGTTTAAGGACTAGATCTCTAAGTATGTATTCCCAAAACTGTGTGAAAGCTGCCATGTTTGGCAAGGCCACCCTAGCACAAGAACTAGTGTTGTACCTGCCAGCGTCCTCAATAGCAACTATTCTAGTGTCATGAATAGAGTATGACCTGATTTATGGACAATTGATAAAATATTGTATGACCTAAATGGCAGAGATAATCAGCCCTGCTCATTAAATGACACAGCAGGTAATATAACTCATTTAAGTTACTTTCTCATTGATGTATTTAGTACAATGAGGTTACAATTTCTTTTTCATACTAAAGCAATGATGTAAGTATGACATGTTGCTTAACCAATATCTTTTCTGTCCTCTAGCCTTAGTAATAAAATCCTGATTTAGTTAGGGGTAGGAACGTATTCAGTTTCCTTGGCTTCTTTGCCTCTAAGGGTTGCCCTATGACAAAGCTCTAGCCAATGAGATGTAATCAGAAATTTAATTGTGGTGGAAAGGATTGTGAAAGTTATTTTTTCTTTAAATAAAGGAACAAACTCAGTTAGTGTGAGCCTCATGACCTCCACCTTTCTTTGTGCAGTTAAGACTCAGATGTGAGACAGCAGCTTGAGAGTAGGAGGAAGAAAGGAACTTGATTAATCCCTTTTTGCAACATGGAGCTGTCCGAAATGGCTTACTTCCAGATTGTTATGTGAAATAAAAAAATTTGTTTAAGCTGGGTAATTGGGTTCTTTGATTTGCAGCCCAATGTAATTCCAACCTCTGTACTGTTTTCAAATCAAATCAAGTGTGTGGTAAGGGAAGTATAAGTATTCTTATTATTCTCAAAGACCTGTCTATCCTTAGGGATATTGGTGGTCATAATTTGTGTAATAAAGTCCCCTACATGTGTTGTCCACTGGAGAGGACCACACTCTACCTAGGTCAAAGTCAAAACCAGTACTACATTCCAGTAAATCCCTATATTCTTTTGTTTGCCAAAATCTTCCAAATCTGAAATAAAAAGTAACAATATCTTTGCAGTAATTAATGAAACATCATTTATTTTATATTTGATTTAGAATAATGAGTTAATTCAAGATTGAAAGAGATAATTGACTGATTAGGTCATTCACCAAGGAAGAATAAAATTTCCAAATGCAAATGGCAGTAACACATATATTATTAAAAATATTTCTAGAATGTAGTTTCATTAATTTATTTGTTATATAAAGCCTGGATTTTATAATTTAAATATCAAAATCCTCTGTACTTTTCTTCAATGTTGAGATAGTTTACCTTTTTATTTATGTTGTAAATAATTTTTTCTCTAACTCAACCATATGTCTGAAACTTTCATTAATTTACCTATTAAGTAATCATTGAATATTTATTGTGTGTACTGCATGTTATTTTAGCTATAGCTGGTTTACACAGACTCATGGAAGCCTGTTGTGCTCATCTCTTCCCAACTCTGCCTTCACTGCTATCACATTATTAGCTTGAAATCTGCCCTACTGGGAATGCTTGCACCAGATTAAATTGGCAAAGACTGTACAGTGATCCTAATTTGTGAGTGTGCATGTGTGTGTGTGTGTTTGTGTGTGTGTTTCAGGGGAGATACTAGTTGTTAATATTTACCTGAACGTAACTACAAAGGATATAAAAACTAAGACACCACTATACTCTTATTTATTCAACAAGTATTAATTTGGCCTAATTTCCTGTCACATACCTTTTAAGTTCTGTGAAAATTGCAAAAATATGCTACATAATTCTTCCTTTCATTCAAGAAAAGTGTTACTTAGTGTCCACTAGAAGCAGACATGTACTACTTCTATTTGGAGTTTACATTCTAGTAGGCAAGGTTTTCTACTGAAGATATTTACAATGTAGCAGGAGATATTCCATCTGCTTACAAACTACTATAATGTAAAACAGTGTGTATTAAGGGCTAAGGGAGGGTGAAATCAATGAGTGATGTAATTCTGAGAAGAAGAGAGCACTTATGAGTGAACTGGTAAACTGTACGACACTTCACTGAATTGGCACCATTTGTCCTGAATCTTGACTTTCAGAGAAAAATTCCATAGACAAAAGTGGGTGCGGCTGGTGGGCAGATAATCTCTTAGCTATTTTGAACTTGTTTTTACTTTCACATATTTATTGAAAAAAAATTCTCTGTCTGTTTTCCTCCTTTAGGCAGAAGGTGAATACCAGTCTGCTCTGTTTTTCTGGCATATAAACTGTCACTGACAAGTCCTCAATAAATGGTCCTGGACTGATTTCAGGTGGGAGAAAAAAAGTAAAAGTGCAAGTTGTGTTTAGTAAATGTGAGCACTATAATTTGGCTGGATAAAAGATTGTGAAAAGTGAAGTGTATTAAGAGAGATAAATTAGAAAATGAGGTGAAGTCAGATCATGAGTTTATTCCGTAGACAGCACCTGGCATTTAAGAAGTGTTTAGTAACAGGGAAAAGCAATCAATGTATGCACTAGAAGGGTAATCTGACAGGTGTGATTGAAAGTGGAGTACACTGTAGTGGTAATAATGAACATTTTGAAACTAGTGAAATAATATAGGTAGCAAATCAAATTGGCCTCAACTACCAAGAAGACCAAAAGATATAAACTGATAGAATACAAAGTAGACTTCAAGGTAGGTAAAACAAGAGAATTTGATACCACATTGTGAAAGACAGGTGAGTGAGAAGAAAAATGGTATAGACAATATTAGAAGTTCTGAGTCAAAGTGACTGGGAACATGAGGAATTCTTTTTTGAAGAACTAAATTTAAAAAGATAACCTTTTTCTTTTAATTTTCAAGGATGTGAGGGTTTTGTACATATTAAGTCTATTAGATGGTTTATAAATATGAGAGATATTCAGAAAGAAAACTCAGAATGTAATAAACTGTTCTATATATGCTGATATATATGGTTACAGTTATTTGCAAAATAGTATAGTATATATTTAATAAGAAAGTCTTATTTATAACATTGAAACTGTTACTGAAAATATATATCATAAACTAAACATAGTGCCTAAATTAATTTATCCTTAATTACAATGTCTATGTTTATAAAAACTAGTAGAGTTGGGAAAAAAGTATCCATTTTCATTAGCTCATAAAATATTGGAAAATTTGTAAGTATACTTGGAGGTAGATTAATAGTAGCAATTCGTTAATATGAAAAAAATCACATGGCTAATCAAATCGATATGTTAGTCATGACCAAGAGACTAGAACACACTTAATCTATTTCCAAAAGTTCCATTAAACTTATGTTAGTTTCACATACAGCATACCTTTATTTTTAATAGTTATATTGAGATTTAATGGGCATAATCACTTATATATATATAAATGTACAAGATAATGATCTGACTTTAGATGTGTGAACTACAAGTTTACCTTATGCAATATGTATATATTGAATGCAATCGACAGTTCTTATTTAAATAAAAATGGAGCACAAAGTCAGGTTTTATTTACAGCTAATTAATTTGCTTGACTTTAGTGTAAAATGGTTATACTGACCCTTTTTGCTTGGCATGTTAACCCCTTCTTTCCACTAGCTACTTACTAAAAGTGGACTATTCTCTCATTTCTTTATTAAAATAAACCTATTAGCATGTCTATAAAATCATCTACAAATTCACTTTTTCCATTAAGAAAAAGACACATAATAAAATCTGACTATAACTCGGAAGAATATGTATGATAAAGAATAATAATTTTGAATGTGTGAGTTGTTAAATTCCACTTAATAGTAAAGTATCATTATGATGATGAATATATGAAAACAGTAATATGACCAATAATATTATAATGCAGGAAACACTAGAAGAGATCCCTAGAGTTAAGACACTAATACTGACTAAGCAGTATGTTATGTTATGAGTTTACTTAACTGCTACTAATTCTTTAGGGCCCAAGATACACTTAATACATATGAAGATTTTCTACTCTTTGACTTCTCATTTTAAAAAAAATGTAATTTTCATCAGTTTCCTAGCTATTTTGAGTCCTTTATTTTTTTCTGAGGTACAACTAAGGTATATGAGAGTATATGTTGTTTGTGTACATGATTGCCAGGTATGATTATTGTGTGTGTGTGTGTGTGTGTGTGTGTGTGTGTGTGTGTGTATGTGTGTATGGTTGGCCAAAAAGTCTGTTTAGTTTTTTTCCATAAAATAAAAGACACATTTTTCATTTTTACTGATAGCTTTATTGATTTGGCTATTTTGAGTATGTCAGCTACCTCCTGTATGGTAGAATGTTGATCGTTCTCAATTATTGTCTCGATTTGACTGCTATTAACTTCAGCTGGTCTACTGGAATATAGAACATCGTCCAGTGAGAAATCTCCAGCACAAAACTTCGTAAACCACTTTTGACAAGTTCAATCAGTCACAGTACCTTATCCATACACTGCACAAATCTTTTATTACATTTCAGTTGCAGTTTTACCTTTCCTAAAATAATAAAGCATAATATGCCCATAATGTTGCACATTTTCTTTCATTTTCAATGTTAAAATGACTACACAAAAATTCACCAATTTTGATAAGTTTTTCTAAATGCATACTGTTATGACAGCTGTCACAACACAATTTAACAAAATTGTTTCAAATGAAGTTAAAGACAACTAAGCACCACTAGAGCCATCTTACAGGGAAAACAAACAAACAAACAAAAAAACCCAAACCTTTTGGTCTACCCAATAAATAAATAATAGAATTACAAACCTTAATTAAAGAATCATCTAATATCAGCAAATAACAAAGCAAAAATTAACTGTTAAGAATTTATATACAATAAAATAATATTAGACTATGGTTGAAACATAATAAAATAATAAATAAAATGGGAAATATTTCAATTGCCTTTTCTGTCATATGCATTTAACAATATTATAGTAATGAAAAATCCTGAAATATCACATAGAGGAACATTCTGAGATTTCTTTAAATACAGGATAAATGGTGCAAGATAAGTTGGGAGTTAAGAAAAAAACATTTGTGTGGAGTTGAGTAGGGCATGTATTTATCTCATTGAATGTTTTATTTCTGACTGATTAATAACCTCATCATTTTTGGAATCTGTCAAGTTAACAGGTTAAGTCACATTTCTCTTGGATAATATTACTCTTTTTGATTAAGTTAACATAGATTCTGATTTGGCTACATTGATAAGGCATCCCCTTTCCCTATGATCTCCATCCTCTGTTATAAGCTGAGGTATGAAAATGCACTTTACTGAAGGAAAAATTAGAGTTAATGAAATTTAATTTGTCCATAAAAAAATCTGTATTGTAGCTAGACAGAGTCATTGATGAGGCAGTTTATGAATGGAGACTATCCCATGCTTATTCATTGTGGAGCAGAGGGCAGTTATGTATATTTAAAAATGGTGATCTAACATTGATCCAAACTGTTGAAATTTTAATAGTGTGATAATTAAATAAAGTATGTTGATGCTTTAGGAAAAATTAAATGATAAAGACATAATTCTAAGAATAATCATTAACTCTGGCTCATTAAATATATTTTAAAATCTTCTTTTTAAACCTTCCATTGATACCAAATATATATTAATAATTTGAAAAACATTTTCTACTACTCTGGTCCAATCCATAATGTCTTTGGCAAGAATTATTGCAATGCCCCTTCAACTGATTTCCTTATTACTACCCTTTATCCCCCTCCCTACAAGATATTCTCAACATTAAATCCAGAGTGATCCTTTTGATAGACATCAGATCACTCTTACTTTCAAAACCCCATGTAAAAGTAACATTGCTAAGAATGGACAAAATACTTGCATTGTGCCCTGCGCCCCACACTTACCTCCCTAGCCTTAGCTTTGCTGTTCTCGTGTCTCACACCACTCTGACTGCACTGGCCTTGCCCTCCATCGTTATGCTTGGCATGATTTCACATTAGTGCATTCCTAACAAGTTGTTCCCTCTGCTTGGGACACTCTATCCCCATACACCATCCCCATATCTAGCTCTGTTATGTCCTCCTAATCACCTTCTCACCAAGGGTATACAGACCGCCATATTTAAAATAATGCTCCCCACCCAATGCACATGTTCCTTCTAACCATGCTCTGCTTTATAGTATGTATCAAATTCTAATGTATGCATTTACTTGTTTATTATGTTTATTGTATGTTTTCACATTGGCATTAAAAGGCTAGAAAAACAAAGCTTTTTCCTTGCTTTGATTACTCATGAACCCAAAGACTTGAAAAGTAAGATGTGTTCAATAAATATTTGCTGAATAAATGAATGAAGACTTTGCTATAGTTAAAGAGTTTGGAAAATTAATAATCTTTTACTATATCAAGAAAACTAATTAACAATAACTCTTACGATGCCAATTGTCAGTGAGTATAAATAAACTGCCACTGGAAACAAGAAAGACACTTATTAATCGCCTGTCTTCCTCTACATGATTTAAGTATCTGTTCCATCTATGGGCAGATTATAATAGAAGCTACTGAGCAGTCATTGCATGTGTAGACATCTTGGTGGACCATAATCAGAGAATTACATGACTAAGGGGGAAAACCACAAAACTGTTTTCTTAAATGCTATATTTGATGTAATATTGTACCAACATACTTTAAGTAAATATACATATTAGTATATATTAGTCAATAAAATAATTTGAACTCCAAACATAGTAAAAAATATGTTTATCTCTCAAGGTCATTCCCTTACAGTAATAATCAAAAAGGAACATGTATATTCAATGATGTAGAAAATGTGTGAGGTTTCAGTTTCTTTCAAAGGGTCTAAAATGTCATAGGAAGTCAGTATTGGTTTACATTTCAGATGTTCTATAGACTCATTCAGTTGAAATGTCTCCTAGATTTTTTCTTTGAAGAATATAATTTTTCCAGCAAGAGTAAATCCTTTCAGAAAAGCAACCAGCTGACCACTGAGAGTCCCTCTCTGTCAGGCAGAGCAGTGGGATGTATAATATGATGCTTCTGTGCCAAGTACCACAGAAATGGAAGGAACCAACCTTACAAACTTAAAGTGAATCACTGTAATGAAAACAAATGAAAGTAGATAAAATCTGCATTCATTAAACAATTGTTTAATTTTAAATGTGAAGTATGCTAATATTGGTAGCTTTAAGCAGTTTAATTGTACATTTGGTCCACAGTTGTGATCATCAATTTGGGTTTCCTTTGGAAAATAAATGCAGAAAATATTTCATTTCTTTTTCTTTTTTTAATTAACAAAGACAAGTAAAAAGTAAATACCACTTTTCAAACTTATCTAATGAAGTGCAAAGCACATGGAAAGATACACAAATGTAAAATTAACTTTTTGCTGTTCAGAGAAAGAACTTGGATTTGAGAGCAAGTGAACTAAAATTAAAACATGCATAATTTACACTACAGATGGATATATTCTCTGCATTAAATGATACCTAGCAATTTCAGGGAGAAAGAAAATAAAGTGACAATTAACATTAAGAAGGTGGCAGAAGTAATCAAACACATGCCATGTGTAAAAAAAAAGACATAATAAAGTTTCTATAAAAAATTTTTTTCATGACTCAGACACCAAATAACTATTGCACAAATTTCAGCAGAAATTCCCAGTGCTTTTATCAATAATGCATCCAGCTACAGCTTTAGATATGAAAACAAGAGGAAGTTGACTGTATCAAAGATCCAAAGTACAAATACATTTTTACTATGGAATGTAAAATCAGGCAAAAAAATGTGTGGAGGGTGAGAGAGGTGGATTATGTGCAAATGCAAAAAATACTTTTGTTGAAGGTTGAGAATAAATTAGTAACAAGGTGCATGACCTTAAGTTTTACAAATCAGAGTTGTACCACAGATCCCATAGCTCTGAACAAAATGTTCATCATTTAAACAATATTTATTAGGCAATGGAAAATGGAGGTCATTGTAATTTAAAATATTTGTATTGAATGAGATAATTTCATTGGCAATGACCACTGTGCTGAAAATCTTAGCAGAGAGAGAAAAAAAAAAACTATGATGTAGACCTTTAAATTCAGAATGGAAGAACATTAATAAAGAAACCAAGTGAAGTTTGCATTGCCAGGTATGATATTTATAGCTGCATAGTAGCAAAGATTCAATCTGGTCCTAATCATAATTCATAAATAAAATGCTGCTATGAGAAAAATCCATTGTTATGGAAATAACAGAAAATGCTTGTTGTGCTTTAACAAATATTATAATAAGTACTTTCATTTACTTGGCCCTTACCATTTTGTATTGCTTTATTGTTTATATTTGGTTAGCAAAATATTCAGGAAATGTTTCAGTATGTACAGGAGATTAAAGTCTGTAAAATCAATATTTTTATCGCTCTGTAAGTTCCTGATAAATATCTGAAAATTATCTTTTGATTAATAGACTAAATAAAAACACAGGTTTTTTTTTTGTTTGTTTGTTTTATGTTTGATTCTATGGAAGGCAGCCAAGTATGAGCTTCAAGTCTAAACAGAATTATTGGGTAGCAAAAATTCAAAAGACTTAGCAGACAGCAATAACATATGTAAAATGCAATTTTGGAGTGCCAAAACTTTTAGTTTGGATTTGGTGTTAATGCAATTAGGGTACTATTTTACAATCTGGTATCTTAAAGTGATTACTTGAATCATAGCTACAGTCTCTGTTCTAAGGGCCCTCACTTGATGGTGATAAATCAGACGGAGCCTATATCTAGGCTTTATTGATTTAGATTATACTGTATTGAAATAGCAGGTCAGTCATGTGTCTCTACTTCACTTCTTCATTAGATTCATTTAGAAACATTAATTCCCATAGTATTTAAGGGGGAAAATTATCTATCAAGATAAAACTTAAAAAAAGGTGTCTGTTGATACCTTTGAATCCATCTAAAAGTCAACCTTAAAGTAAGAGATGTTATTTCCCCCCTTTAAATTATTAATATAGTGTTTCCAGGTAGAATAGTGACTTTATTTTCTAATTAGGAAACAATTCAAACTCAAACTTTGAAATAATTTCTCTTGTAAACCTGTTTTATTTAACTGCTAAATCAGCAGCAATGGTCTTCTGTTCCAGAACTGAATAGTGCATTTTAAATTGCTATATTTTTAAAAAATGAGATCCATTTTAAATGGGCAAAGGACCTGACAGACACTTCCCCAAGGAGGACATACACAGGGCCCAGAGGCACATGAAAGGATGCTCAACATCACTAGCCAACAGAAAGATGCAAATTAAAACCACAATGAGATACCACTTCACACCAGTCAGAATGACCATCAAAAACAAATCAGCAAACAACAAGTGCTGGCAAGGATGTGGAGAAAAGCAAACCCTAGTGCACTGTTGGTGGGAATGCAGGCTGGTGCAGCCACTGCGGAAAACAGTTGGGAATTTCCTTGAAAAACTAAAAATGGAACTACCTTTTGACCCAGCAATTCCACTGCTGGGATTAAACCCTAAAAATCTGGAAACACCAATTCAAAAGAACCTATGTACCCCAATGTTGCCAGCAGCACAATTTACAATAGCCAGTGTTGGAAGCAACCTAGGTGCTCATCAGTAAATAAGTGGATCAAAAAACTGTGGTACATTTACACAATGGAATACTACACAGTAGAAAGAAAGAAGGAGCTCCTGCTCTTTGTGTCAGCATGGATGGATATGGAGAGTCTTATGTTAAGTGAAATAAGCCAGGCGGTAGAAGACAGATACCATATGATCTCACCTATAATTGAAACCTAATTAACAAAACAAACAAGCAAGCAAAATATAACCAGAGGCATTGAAATAAAGAACAAACTGACAGTAACCGGAGGGGAGTGGGAGAGGGATAATAGGGTAAAGTAAGGGAAGGGCTGTCAAGAAACAGGTAAAAAGGACTCATGGACAAAGCCAAAGTGGGCAGGATCAAGGGTGGGGGATGAGGAGTGGTGGGAGAAAAATGGAAACAACTGTAGCTGAACAACAATAAAAAAAGAAAAACAAGATCCTTTTCCCAGTTGATAGTTTATTCATTAAAAACTCAAGGGCAGTTAAATTGAAGAAAATGTGTTGTTTGGCCTCACAGAGCTGTAAATACACCAAATAACTTTAAGATGTGGTTTAATTGACATTAGAGTGGGATGTTTGCTGTCACTGACAAAGACAAGTGGGACTTGTCTTTGCAATGGGACTTTCTCAGAGAATTTCTGCCTCAAATGGACCCTCTGTGATGCTGAAGGTTATGACCAAACATGCAGAGGAGCATCAGGTTACAGAGGACCGGTCAGCAACATCACAGGCAGGTGTGCATGAAATTAAACAAAATGAGTTTGCTGTGCATTTTAATTTTTACTTTTTCTGCATATTAAGTCAATTTAAAATGATTATAAATTATTATTGTGTATTTGTATTTCAGTCTAAAAACAAATACAATATGAAGTAAAATGTAAGGAAAGAGAATTCAGCAATATTGATTTCGATTGCTCTTGAATATAATCTAGTTTCATTTGATTTTTACTTCAAATCCTGCTTCAAGCAATAAAAGATGTCCTAAACTTCTTCCCACAAAATTTGATCACTATTAGCCACTAATAATACAATTAAAAATAGCTATTTGAAACCAGTTGTTTTTAAAAATGCTTTCTAAATCTTAGTGATCAAATTTCAGAAATTACATTTATATATATTTTGTATTCTTAATAGGTGTTTAGTGTGCTGCCCTAATTATTTCTATAGGCCAATGATCAAGCTTCATCCTATTGAAACATAAACTAGAGTGCACTGGTAAAACAAGAATACTAAAATAGGAAAACAGTCATGCCCCCTTACCTGTGAGGGCATATTCCAAGACCCCCAGTGGATGCCTGAAACTGCAGATAAGACCAAATCCTATATATACTATGTTTTTTCCTATACAAACATACATGTGGTAAAGTTTAATTTATAAATTAGGCACAGTAAGAGATTAACAACAGCAACTCATAATAAAATGATGTAATTATTTATAATATAGTGCAATGAAATGAATGTGAACGGTGGTCTCTCTCTCTCTCTCTCTTTTTCTGACACCCGATCTGATAACTGAGATAGCCACTAAGTGGTTAAGAGACAGGTGATGCTTGGGGTGGACATGCTGGACAAAGGGGTGGTTCATGTCCTGGGCAGAAAGAAGTGGAATGGTTCATTTCATCACATTACCCAGAACAGTGCATTATTTAAAACTTATAAATTATTTGTTTCTGGAATTTTCCACTTAATGGAAATCTGACCACAGTTGACTGAGGGTAACTAAAACTGGAAAGCAAAACAGTAGAAAAGAGGGGACTACTCCAGTGGAATTCCAGAAATTTTAATTACAAGCTATATAATGTTGGGAAAATTATTTCAATGTTTTGTGTCCCAGTTTCCTCTGAAAAAAAATGGGAGTAATAATTGCTCTATAAGAGTGTTGTATGATTTAAGAGTTATTCAACAAAAAACAATAACAATACCGCTTGGTATGTCATAAGTTATCAATAAATGTTAGTTATTTCTAATATTCAAAAATATTTTCTATTTATCCTTTAATATAAATTCATAAGGGAGCATTATTTTCCTAATGAAAGACTCAAATATATTTCATGCAAGGTATATTTTAAGTTTCTAAACAGCAACTACATATTTTCATTACTCTGTACAACCTATGAACACATAGGTTGTATTGGTCTCTAGTAAATGAACACCTTGTCAAACTTTTGTTACTGATATGCTTTTATATTGTGCAACAATACATGCTTTCAGGTCCATAGTGAAAGTGTTGTATAATTTTTACTTTTTCCAAAATAATGCTCGGCAGCAAACCAGACCAATCACATTAGGACTGAAGTTTCCAAAATAACAGAAAAAAATGTATAAATTACAGCTTCACTGATAAATTACTTATATGACTGAGGCTACATTGTGCAATGAATAAACTTTACTTTAAAATATAAACTTGCCTTTTAATTTTCTTTTTCTGGGAGCCCATTGCATTAATGTGGGTAATACTAATGTAAATTGGGAAAGGGACCACTAAGCAATTCTGCTTTGTTGATCTATTATCTAAACAAACACTACAGCTACACTGATGAGTAGCCTGGGATGTCTTTTGCAATGTGGTCATTTTTCTGATTGCTACTAGGAGCTAGCTTTTCTCTATATGCTTTCATTATTATCCAGAGCTCTTTGTGCACAGTTATTATCAATCCCAAGTGATTAAATGTGTTTTTTTTTTGGATATAAAGTGTATTTCCCCAGTATTTAGCAATTTTTTGTTTCAGAGTTGAAGTGAGTGAAAACAGTCAAATACCCAGGGAAAGAAAATAAGAATAAAAGTCTCGAAGCCAAAAATTCTGAAATTCTTGGTCGGGGGGAGGGGGAGCATTTCTTTTTAACCCTAGAATTGTTCCAAAATAGATCTAATCTATTTTAAATTTGAACAATATGCCACAGTTCATATTAATATAAACAGAGAAAGAGGCATTCCACTAGGTTGAGCAAAGAAAAGTTTCTGATTATTTTTCAAATTGTTTATAGTTTTACAACAGATGTTATTAGGCAACTTGGAAGATCTTGTGTACTCATTCAGTTGCCTCTAATGATTTTACTATCTCATTGTATATATATTTCTAAGTATGAAAATAAATGATTGTACTAAAAGATAGTGTGTGTAGTGAAGTACATGGTATTATTACAGATTTAAAAAGAAAGTAATTAATAAATTGTAACCATAAAAAGAGAATAGCTTTCAAAATAATGCTTAGCTTAACTATTAAAAGATAAGTTATTTTTCTGCATTCACGGTGAAATTCAAGATCGATAGCAACAATGTAATAATTAAGGAATTATTTTAAGGATTTTCAAAACAGAGTGGATTTCTTAAAATGGAGTTGAACAGTCAATGAGAGAAAATGTATAAAGCTATGCTCTAATAACCCAATTACTTTCCATAGTCCAGAAATAACACACAATTTCCACAACTGGGAATATGACAGGATGTTCCTTGCACAATTAGATTCTGAATATTTAGTAAACTATTTTTTTCACATTTCTGGGCATATTCTTCCTTCATTTTCTGTCTTTAAGTTAAAAGTGACATTCTTTCAGGCTACAGCTTGGCTTGACAAACAACATTGTTCTTTCTTTTCCTGGGATAAACTTGATTGAAGGAGATGCATCAGGAACAGAACTAAAACTTTGTTTCCCTTTTGTTCTGGTAGTTCCTGCTTCTCACTTCCCATAAGGGAGATGACAACAGCTTCATAAGGTCTTTGCAATTGCATATTTGCCTGAAAAAAGGGACATGAAATTGAAACCACTTATAGGAGCAATATACAATCTGGAGTGGAAGGGAAAATGATTTTATTTAAATTTCATCCCCCCTTTCAATTTGGCAACTCTCCCACCGAAAAATGTTAATGTTGGAAACTTATATGAATAAAGGTATGTTGCTGTGACAAAGGGAAAAATATTTTATATTTTACTATTTACTTGATAGAAAAATGTCTTAATTTGGTGGTTGAATTCTTAGTCCTTAGAAACACTAAATTGATTATTATATATATAATAATATATATAAAATATATATACTATGTCTGTAGTTAATCACACACAGCATGTATATTCACACACTCACATGAATTTAATGCAAAAATAGCATGTATATATATGTATATATATATACACACACATACATCCACACATAGTCCAGCAGAGGTAAAGTTGCTTGAGTGTGGCTGGTAGTGTACATGAATGTCTCACATGAGATGGACAGCAATTTTAACATTTCACCTAAAATGTCATATTGTGTGCTTGAGTGTGATATTGTCGTTTCATAATTACATGCTTATGATTTTGTATTAAAAGATTTTGTAGTAACAACAGGGGAGCTATTTGTGCCTATCTATCTATCCATATTCAAGCCAATTTTGAAAAGACACAATGAAATAATAATCCGATAGGCAGAGGTTTTTTTCACCAAATTATTTGACTGAAAGTAATTAGCTTCCTATCTACACAATGGGACGCACTAATCTACAAGAGTTTTAGTTTATTAAAGCAAATACTAATACAGAGAGCCAAGTTTTCCATGTATCACGACTTTCACTCCTGGTTTCTAGAGCTCTTTTACTTCAATTCATAATTTAAGCCCAAAACAGGTATACTTATTGGTGCACTGTGATTTCTGTCATCTGCTTTTTAATTCTCCAGATATTTTCCAAATGTGCTTTCTACTCCTTGAGTTTTACGACATTTTGGCAAACACTGAGTGGGTGTCCTTTATCAATACTCATCCAATCATCATTAACAAAAGTGGAAATTACATGTTATTTCTGGACTACAGAAAGTAATTGGATTATTTGAGCATAGCCTTGTACCTATCCACTCATGGTTTTTCTCATTGGCTGTTTAACTACATTTTAAGAACCCTCTCACATCACCCCGAAGAGCAACACAAATGTGCCTTAAAACACTTGTGATAATACAATGCTATCAGTTGTATTAAACCAATGTATTAAATACAATACTACTAATATTTCCCTGGAATACACCCTAACTAAGTAGCATTGCCAGTCTATTCAGTTTTAAGCTGAGGTGTCAAATATATTCTCAGGGTAAATATATATTTTTATAAAATCTTGGTAAATATAAACTGCAAGTAATTGTTTGAATAATTTTTAAAATTGGGAAGGGATTGTTTAGATTATTTATTTTTATAAAAGTTACAGAATTACCAAATAAATCAGAATGATAAAAGGAGTATTAGCTGTCCTTTATCAATACTCATCAATCATCATTAATAAAAGAAATAGCATCATTTGTTATCCAGAAAAAAATCACATCTTATTCTGATTGTGATCTATATATTCATATACTCAAAAAATGAAAGCATTTCAGGACTGAAAGTATCTGAAATGAAAGACCAACAGAAGAAAACAGAATTTTCCAGAGGATGAAACAGATGTTAGAGATTTGGAATTGCTTACCCCAGTTAAAACTGCCAACATGAACAGCTAACATGGAGACTGGGAGAGGATATCTTTTTCCCTCCCCTGGCTCTGAGGAAGGCTGATACCTCTACTTGATGGTCTCCCAGTTTGGAGGAGTTTGTGATAGAATACATAAATCATGTTACCCGAACTCCTCTTTAGCCAATAATTATTTTGTTCAAGGTCAGAAAGCAACTTGAGAATTTCTTTTTAGTCAGAAAAACATAAAAATGAAAATGAAGAGAACAGCTGGATCTTTGTGATTTGAGTAAGATAGTAAACTAACAGTTGATAAAGGCCAAATATACATCTATTGAGTTCTTCACACACCATGAAAACATTTGACTGAAGAGTACAGATTCTTTGCACACCAAGTTATAGAATAAAAGAATTTTTATTGGGAAAAAATAAAAAATTCAGCATATTGCTTTCTTAACTTAGTAAATGCAACATTGGAAATTGCAAAGTACCTGTAAACAATATGTACAATTTCATCAATTATAACAAACTGTAAACTACAAGAGTCTCACTTGATAGTTCTCTACACTCAGATATTTCAGACTACTATAGGAAATGTATCTCTTATATATTAATAAATAATATTTTCACTTTATAATTTGGTAAATGGTAACCTGGTATGGGGGAAGGTGCACATGTGTTTTAGTCAAAGGACCTAAGTTCATGTATTTCTCAGCACTGATAAAGTGGGGTTTTAATGAGTTACTTAACATAAATAAGTTTTCCCAATTACAATATAAAGATAGGGGGAATAGCTATCATATGAGTTAGTTGTGAAGCTGAAATGTATAAAGAATTTTTTAAATACCCTGTAAACTATACTATACTTACAAACATTAGTCACTTTTGCCATAGTTTGCTGTCATTCAAACTAGAAAAAACTATTCCTCAGTAATGTATATTTCCATCTATTTCAAGGTTAAGCCCTATACTCTATTACAGCAGAGTCTTATTTGGAATGTCAGCTTAAATGGTACCTAGACTATTTGTGAAGAAAATACATTTAGTAACCCTAGAGCATTACCAAACAAGTGGGGAACTGCAAGAATTTTCTCTGTGATCTGAGATGGTGAGTGCCATTTTTTATATTCCCCTTGACCTTGATAATGCAGGCAGGAACACAGTCCAGGCACATGAGCTGAACTTCTAAAGCGACCTTAATGTGTCCAAGGCCCCAGTACCACACAAGCTCCCTCTGTCACCTAATGTTGCACCAGTGTGGAGCATCCTGGGCCTTCCACCTGGGCCTGCCCCAGCTCCAGGCACCCCACCCACGTGGCCCCACACCCTGGGACCTACCTTGCCCATGTTCACCCAGCTTCAGCCATCCTGTCAATGTGGGCCCAGGATGATGTGCTCTGGAATTTCCCCTGGCCTGTACCTGCCCCAACTCAGGCAGTGTCTGCAAAGCAGTACTGGCCTGGCACACCTCAAGGGTCCCTTTCCTGCCCACACCCACACCTGCCCCAGCTCCAGCTGGCCTCACAGCACTTCTGGGCACACATGGCACACCTAGGGGTCACACCTACACAGGTCATTCTGTCAACACCAGAGGTGGTAGATGTTTCATATAATTTATAATAAAAACAAACAAACAAACACAAAAAGTCAAACAAAATGAGGAAACACAGGAATATGTTCCAAACAAAAGCGCAAAATAAAACCCCAGAAAAAACCCAAGAGTATGGAGATTAGTAATTTACTTAATTTGAAAGATCAAATTAATGGTCATAAACTTCCTCACCACATTCAAGAGAAAAAAGGAGTTACACAATGAGAAACTGAACAAAGAGAAAATATAAGAAATAACTAATCAGAACTACAAACACAATAAATGAAATAAAAATACACTAGAAGAAATCTACAGAAAATTTGATGATATGAAAGAATGAGTGATCAATTGGGAATAGTAAATAGTAGAAAATACAAAAAAGAAAAGAAAAGATAAAAAAGAATTAACAAAAAATAACGAAGTTTAAGGAATCTCTGGATACTATCAAGTGTCCTAACATTTGCATTATAGGGGTCTCAGAAGGAGAAGAGAGTGAAAAAGAGGAAGAAAATTCTCACCTGGGAAAGGAACAGAAATCCAGGTCCCAGAGGCACAGAGAGTCCCAAATAAAATAAGCCCAAATAGAGCCACGCTAAGAAATATTATAGTTAAAATGCAAAAGTTAAAGAATCATAAAGGCAGACAGGGAGTAGCAACTAATCACGTACAGGAGAAACCCCGTAAGTTTATTAGCTGATTTTTTCAGCAGAAACTTTGCATACCAGAAGGGTGTGGCAAGATATATTTAAAGCACTTAACTATAAAATAAAACAAAACTTATAAGCAAGAATATTCTATTCTACCTGGCGGGGCTATCTTTCACAATTGAAGGAAAGATAAATAAGAGTTTCGCAGACAAGCGAAAACTAAAGTAGTTAACCACTACTAAACTGGCTTTACATGAAATGGTAAACAATCTTCTTTAAGCTGGAGAGAAAATAAGAGACTAAAAATAAAAAACCATGCTAAGGAAAATAATCTCATATGTAGTAAAGGCAGTTGATCAGTTCCATAAAAAGCAAGTACAAAAGTTAGAAGACAAAAGTTTTAAAATCAACTATAATTACAATGCGTACTTAGGGGATCCACAAAATTAAAAGACGTAAAATGTTATGTCAACCATGTAAAATGTAGAAGGGAGGAATAAAAACGTAGTGCTTTTAGAATGGTTTGGAACTTACACGACCGTCAACTTAAATAGACTGGTATATACTGGGACATATATGAACCTCACGGTATCCACAAACCAAAAAACTATGATGATAAGTAAAAAATAAAAAGAGAGGAAACCAAATATAATACTGAAGAAAATCATAAAAGAAGAGATCAAGAGAAGAAGAAAGGAACAAAGAAGAACTACAAAAATAACTGAAGAAATAACAAAATGGCAACAAGTACAAAAATATCAAAAATTACTTTACATGAAAATGGATCAAATGCTCCAATCAAAAGACATGGTGTGGCTGAATGGATGGAAACACAAGACCCATCTATCTACAGCCCACATTAAGCTCACTTCAGATCTAAAAACACAATAGACTGAAGGTAAAGGATGGAAAAGATATTTCATGCAAATAAAAACAAAAAGAAAGCAAGCAGGAAAAATAAACATTAAAACAAAGATTGTAACAAAAGACAAAAAAGAGCATTACATAATGATAAATGAGTCACTACAAGAAGAGACTATAACATTTGTAAATATTTATATACCCAACATATTTACCTAAATATGTAAAACATATATTAACAGACATAAAGGAAGGAATCCTCATTAATGAAATGGCAGGAGACTTTAATACACCAATTATATCAATGGACAGATAACCCAGTCAGAAAATTAGCAAAGAAACATTGGCCTTAACAACACATTAGACAGTATGTACATAATTGTTACATGTAGAAGATTTCTTTCCAAAACTGCAGAACACACTTTCTAGTTAAGTGCACATGGAACATTCTCTAGGACAGATCACATGTTAACCCACTAAATATCTTAAAATGAAGAAGATGAAATCATCTCAAACATAGTTTCTGACTATAACAGTATGAAGCTAGAAATCAAATACAAGAAGAAACCTGAAAAATACCACAAATATGTGGAAACTAAACAACATGCCAATAAACAACCAATGGGTCAATAGACAAGTAAAGGAGTATATCAAAAAATACTTTGAGACAAGTAGAAATAGAAACACAACTTTCCAAAATCAGTAAGACACAGCAAAAGCACTTATAAGAGGGAAATTTATAATGATCCAGGCCTCCTTCAAGCAAGAAAAAAAATCCTCTCCCTAAAACTTTAACTTCAAAGATTAGAAAGAAGAAAACAATGAAGAGAGGAAATAAGCAAAATAAAGACAAAAAAGTCAATGAGACTACAGTTGGTCTTTGAAAAGATAAATAAAATTGATAAACTTTATCCAGACTCATCGAGGAAAAAAAGGACCCAAATAAACAAAATCAATACTGAAAGAGAAGTTAAAACTAATACCACAGAAATAAAAAGAATCATGAAATTACTATGGGCAATTATATGACAACAAGTTGGAAAACCTAGTAGAAATTGATAAATTCCTGGAAACACACATAATCCCAAAACTGGATCATAAAGAAATATAAAATCTAAATAGACTGGTTACAAATCTTCTGTCATTAATTTAAAAAGTAAAAGTCTAGGACCAGGCAGTTTCACAGGTGAATTCTACCAAACATTTACAGTAGGTTTAATTCTAATCCTTCTCAAATTATTCCAAAAAATCTAAGAGAAAAAAATGCTTCCAAATTTATTTTACAAGGTCAGCATTACCAGACTCAAATGCAGACAAAAACCACAGGAACAGCAACAATAACAACAACAATGACAATGACAGCAACATACTACAGGTCAATATCCTACATGAATGCATATGCAAAATTCTTCAACAAAATATTAGCAAATTAAATTCAACAGTAGATTAAGAGGACTATAAGTTATGATCAAGTGGGATTTATTTCAGGGATGTAAAGATGATTCAACTTTGGTAAATCAATCAACATGATACACCACATTAACAAAATTAATAATAGGAATAATATGATCATCTCAATGGATTCAGAAAAAAAATAAAAATTGAGCATCCATTTATGACCAAAACTCTTAACAAAGTAGGTATAGCATGAATGTACCTCAATATAATAAAGGTCATAAATGACAAACCCACAGCTAAAATCATAATCAACAGAGAAAAGCTGAAAGCATTTCCTATAATATCAGAAAAAAAGAAAAGGGACACTTACACCACTATTATTCAGTATGGTACTGGAAGCACTAACCACAACAAGTAGGCAAGGAAGATAAATGAAAAGTGTCTGCATCAGACAGGAAGAAGTAGAACTGTTACTATTTGCACATGACAAAATACTATATATAGAAAACCCTAGACTCCACCAAAATACCATTAAAACTAATAATGAACAGAGTTCCAGGATACAAAATTAATATACAAATAAGTACGTTTTTTGCACTAATAATGTGCTATCAGCAAGAAAAAATTAAGAAAGCAATTACATTTACAATCACATGGAAAAAGAATAAAATGCTTAGGAAAAACTATAATCAAGCAGTTAAAAGACCTGTACTTTGAAAATTATAAGATATTGATGAAAGAAATTGAAGATGACACAAATAAATTGAAAGATATATACTGAGTTTATGAATTGGAAGAGTTAATAGTGTTAAAATAACCATGTTATACAAAGCAATCTACAGATTCAATGCCATCCTCATCAAAATATCAATGGCATTTTTCACAGAAGTAGAACAAAGGATCCTAAAATTTGTATGGAAGCTGAAAAAACCTGTAATAGTCAAAGCAATTTTGAGAAAGAAGACAAAGGTTGGAGGTATGTTCCTTTATTTCAAACTGTACTAAAAAACTATATATATATTTCTGGCATGGAAACAGACACATAGATTAATGGAATAGGGAGGGGAGCCCAGAAATTAACCCATGAGCATATGGTCAATTAATCCATGCAAGAAGGCGACAATATACAGTGAGGAAAAGGCAATCTGTTAAATAAATGTTGGGGAAAATAGGACAACACCTGCCAAAAGAATAAAACTGAACCACATCTTATATCACATGTAAAAATAAATCCAAAATGGTAAGAGATTGTTTGTAAGACCTAAAACCATAAAACTTCTAGAAGAAAACATAAGCAGTAGGTCTTTGACATTGGTCTTAGCAATATTTTTTGGACCAGTCTCCTCAGGCAAGGACAACGGAAGCAAAAAATTTAAAAATGGTATTATATCAAACTAACAGCTTTTGTGGGAATTGACTGTGGGAGTGGGGATGGGACTGGCAGAGGAGGGCAAATGGGGAAAAACTGAGGAAACTGTAATAAAAGAGCAATAAAAAAATAAAAATTAAAATTAAAAAATCTTCCACACAAAAAATGCTAAGACCAAAAGGTTTGATTAGCGTTTTCCCAAATATGGATATAATAAAAAAGACAGATAATGACAAGGGTGTGGAAAAAATCATACATGAGCAGGATTACAAATAATCCCAACTGCTTTAGAAAACATGTTGGAAATTCATAAAAATGTTAAACATAGAATTATCATATGACTCAACGATTGGTTTGCTTTGGTCTATACCATTTTGAGGGATACAGTACAAGTGGAAGAATATTTGTTAGTTGAAATTGCCTAGTTCTGCCTCTGTAATCCATGTGCCATGAATGTTTCCAGCCTAGCTCAGTGGTTCCAAGAGGAAAAGAAGTATCAAGTAGCAGCATCCCAGCCAAGCCCTTCTAGGTTAGATGACCTACAGCTTATTTGCAGGCAATTCACATGTGAGGGTGCTAAATAAATGCTTCCTGTTATAAAGCGCTGATACTGGACTATACACCATAGCAGACAAATTCCCCTCTACTCTTCCTCTTCTCTCAGCTGTTTACAAAGTTTGAAAGTAACAAATTAGTTGACCTCAAAAACTAGTTCAGTTCTAAAAAAAAATGTTCATTATATTACTGTATCCCTGAAGCAATTTAAAAACAGAAGGAACAAATAAAACCTATAGATTCAACTACATTTAAATAACTTTGTGGCACATCAAAAATTTTAGAGTAAAACTGAAAGTAAATTTCTTTCAATCAGAAACTTTGAAAACTTTATCACTGGTACCATTTCATTACCCAACAAGAAGTGTGTTGTCTTCTGAATTTCCCTACCAAGTCTAACCTTTCCAAATGCACACATCTTTTCTTCCATGAACTTGAACTTTTATTTTTAAAAATATGATAAAATTAGATTTTAAATTTCCATATATGTTACAGACACATTCTCTATTTTTATGCGCTGTTACATACTATAGAAAGTCAATATTTGTAGCTTTGATTTGTTATGATTGGTACCACATCATTTCAACTAGTTGTCTAAGGCTAACACCATATCTAAAACTGTTTGAAAATTTCATTTCTCTTTTTTAGTTTTATGTAATTATAGATATTCTAAGTCATTAAACCAGTTATGAATTTAAATTCTATTTGACACTACTTTGCTTAATCAATTTCATTCTTTTTTTCACCTTTTGTAAACCATTTCAACTTCCAAATTAATATTTCTTTAAAATGTTATCTGCAAAATATTCTGACTGATAGACTGTTCTTCCTAGGAGAATATTCTGCCTCTAAATTTATGAGATCTGTAGCTAATACTCATTTTGACTCCTTAGCTTCTAACCTGTTTCATTTTTTGTTTCATTTGATGATTCAGAGGGATATCATATTCTTTGTGGAGCTGGAAAGAATTGTTCATGGCAAATTTTAATACTGATGCTATATCCATGCACGAATGCATATGTCCAAATTGTACTTTTAAACCCTTTTTGAAATGCAAACTGTGGTTCTGTAATGGGAGTCTCTGACAGCTTTCACTGTGTTTGAGACTATCAAGTGAATTTAAGTTTATATAATCTCATATTAAAGGAAAGGAAAATAAGGCACCAAGAATACTTTCCTTAAAACTAAGATATCTGAGGTTAGTTTGATGTCTCAAACTCAGTAACCTCAGGTGCCATAGCAACAAAATATACTTTATTATTGAGAAGTATTGTCATCAACCTGCAGATATGCTCCTGATTTAAAAAAAAAAGAAGAAGAGGAAGAAGAAGAAGAAGAAGAAGATGAAGAAGAAGAAGAAGAAGAAGAAGCAGCAAAAAACCTTCTTATCCTTACCTGAGGACATTTTTTTTCATTGCTTTTAGAGAGTGAGAGAAACATTAATGTGAGAAACATCTATTGGTTGCCTTATAGTATGTGCCACAGCCAGGGACCGAATCTTAGCCTGCATATGTGCCCAGAGCAGCAATCAAACCCATGACCCATTAGTCCCCAGGGCGATGCTCCCATCAACTGAGTAACACAGGCCAGGGCCATGCTGCTGACTGAATGGATAATGGTTAGGGTAGTGAAGTAAGGCAGTCTTCTGACAACCTGAGATCTGTAGATCCTTGATAGCCATTTCATCCTTGGCACTCAACAACACATTGGGTTGGCCAAAAAGTTCACTGAGTTTTTCCTGTACGATGGCTCTAGTAGTACTTAGTTGTCTTTAACTTCATTCAGAACAAGTTTGTTAGATTGTATTGTGACAGCAGTCATATCAGTGTTCATTTAAAAAAAAACAACATCAAAATTGGTGGGTTCTTGTGCAGTCATTTTAATACTGAAGGTGGAAAGAAATAGGCAACATTTTTGGTGTATTATGCTTTATTATTTCAAGAAAGGTAAAAACATAACTGAAATGCAAAAAAGATTTGTGCAGTGTATGGAGAAGGTGCTGTGCCTGATCGTGTCCAAAGTGGTTTGTGAGGTTTCTCGATACTATTGACATTTTAGCTAAATAATTCTTTGTTTAGGGGCTGTCTAATGCATTGGAAGATATTTAGTAGTGTCCCTGGCCTTTACCTACTAGAAGTCAATAGCGGGAGAAAACCCAAATCAATAAAGTTATTGGTAAAAATGAAAAATGTGTCTTTTGTGTTAAGGAAAAAACTAAACAGGTTTTTTGACCAACCCACTATTTTTCAATCTAGCTTTGATATTTTCTATTAGGGAAAGAGGTGTCCTGTCCTATGAAATGATATTGAAAACTAAGTACCTGCTGTGTGCCAGACTGAGACAGGAGCACACCATACATATTTTGCTGCCTCCATAATCTCCAATTTCTACTATGAAAGGACTTGGGCAAGAACAATAAAGGAAGAAATTATTTCGGTTGTTCATAATATGAGTTCTATGTTTTAAAATATCTTCTGTGATTTACACAGTCAAGTTAAATTTTTATACAGAAACTATTGTGTTCAGTAAAATAATGACCCCCCAAAAATACCCATGTCATAATCACAGAATCTGTGAATATGTTGCTTCACCTGGCAAAAGGGACTTTGAAGATTGAGTAGGTTAAGGACGTTGAGGTGGTAATATTACCATGAATACTCAAATTGACCTGCTATAAACACAAGAGTTCTTATAAGTGGAAAGCAGATGTGATCACGAAAGCAGAGGTTGGAGTAATGTGGTGACAGACGCCAAGGAAGGCGAGCAGACTCCAGAAGCTTAAAAAGGCCAAGGAATGGATTCTGCCCTCCGGCCTCCAGAAGCCATGCAGCCCTGACACCACCTTGATTTTAGCCAAGTGAATCAGTCTTCTGATTTCTCATCTCCAGAATTATAAAGTAATAAAATTTTATTGGATTAAGCCACTAAATTCACATTAAATTGTAACAGCAGCAATAGAAAACTAATATATTCATAATTGCACAAGTAGTTTTTTTTCTCTCCTAATATAGTTGTCACTAAGAGACAATACATACTGAAAGGCTTACTGAATTATAGCCCCTTATAGACTGTCCCTAAATTTAAATATATATATTAAATATACATATATATTATATATATAATATATATATACAAACCCACACACATATATATCTTCCAGCAGAAACATAGAGAAATATTTATTTAAGTATATTTTATTGATTATGCTATAACAGTTGTCCCATTTTTTTCTCTCATTTCTCCCCTTCCTCCCAATACCCTCATTGCTCCAGCATTAACCCCTCCCCTGTAGTTCACGTCCATAAGTTCTTTGGCTTCTCTATTTCCTATGCTATTCTTAACCTGCCCCTATCTGTTTTGTACCTGCCAATTATGTTTCTTTTTTCAAAAAATATTTTATTTATTTATTTTTAGAGAGGGAAGGGAGGGAGAAAGAGAGGGAGAGAAACATCAATGTGTGGTTGCCTCTCACGGTGACCCCTACTGGGGACCTGGCCTGCAACCCAGGCATGTGCCCTGATTGGGTATCGAACCAGTGACCCTTTGGTTCACAGGCTGGCATTCTGTCCACTGAGTCACACCAGCCAGGCTCCAATTATGTTTCTTATTCCTTGTACCTTTTCCCCCCATTCTCCCCTATCCCCTTCCCCACTGATAACCCTCCATGTGATCTCCTTTTCTGTGATTCTGTTCCTGTTCTAATTGTTTGCTTAGTTTGTTTGCCTGTTTTTTTTTATTTTTATTTTTTAGGTTCAGTTGTTGATATTTGTGAGTTTCTTGTCATTTTACTCTTCATCGTTTTGATCTTCTTCTTAGATAAGTCCCTTTACCATTTCATATAATAAGGGCTTGGTGATGACAAACTCCTCTAATTTTACCTTACCTGGGAAGCACTTTATTTGCCTTCCATTCTAAATGATAGCTTTGCTGGATAAAGTAATCTTCCATGTAGGTCCTTGCTTTTCATAATTTTGAATACTTCTTTCCAGACCCTTCTTGATTATAAGATTTCTTTTAAGAAATTAGCTGATAGTCTTATGGGAACTCCTTTGTAGGTAACTCTCTTCTTTTGCTGCTTTTAAGATTCTCTCCTTATCTTTAATCTTGGGCAATTTAATTATGATGTGCCTTGGTGTGTTCCTCTTTGGGTCCAACTTATTTAGGACTCTCTGGGCTTCCTGGACTTTGTGTCTATTTCCTTCACAGATTATGGAAGTTTTCTTTCATTACTTTTTTCAAATAAGTTCTCAATTTCTTGCTCTTCCTTTTCTCCTTCTGGCACCCCTATGATTTGGATGTTGGAACGTTTAACATCCAAAGCCTCTCCTCATTTTTTTGAATGCTTGTTTTTTCATTCTGTTCCATTTGAATATTTATTTCTTCCCTTTGTTCCAAGTTGTTGATTTGAGTCCAAGTTTCCTTCCTTCACTGTTGGTTCCCTGTATATTCCCCTTTATTTCACTTTATATAGCCTTCATTCTTCCTCTATTTTGCTGCCATACCCAATCATTTCTATGAGCATCCTGATTAACAGTGATTTGAACTCTGCATCTGATATGTTGGCTATGCCCTAGTCACTTAGTTCTTTTTCTGGAGTTTTGACCTGTTCTTTCATTTGTGCCATATTTCTTTGTCTCAGCATACATGTTATGTTGCAAGGGGCAGAGCCTTAGGTGTTTTCCAGGATGAGGATACCCACTTCACAGAGAGGGAACGATTACACAATTACATTTGCGCAGATCTCACCCTGCTTTCAGTCATTTCCCCTGCTATGCACAAACAAATTGGGTTCTTTAAGGTGCTGCCCTGGTACTGATACCTGGGTGGGTGGGCTTGTGTACATTCTAGGATCCTGTGGGCCCCTCCAAAGGACTCTCCTGTAACACTGGCAGTTTCTCCCTCCATGCAATCCCAACAGGTTTTTGCAGTCGGAGGTTTGGAGGCTTTTGTTTCCTGCATTGGAACCCTGGGTTGTGTGGCAGTCTCAGTCCCCTTTTGTTCCACCCTATTTATTTTAACATGAATGGGACCACCCAGTCCTCCAACCACTGCCTTGCTGTACATCCTCTCTGCCCCTCCTACCAGTCAGCATGAATGTTTCTTCCTTAAGTCCTTGGTTGTTGCACTTCCATAAGGTTAGATTTTCTGGCAGTTCTGGTTGTTTTTTGTTTTTAAATGGGTTGTTATCCTTCTTTTGGTTGTGCAACGAAGCAAAGTGCATCTACCTATGCCTCCATCTTGGTCAGAACCAGCAAAAACATAGGGAAATATTTAAATGCTCCATATGTATAGTTTTTCAGCTGTGATGCTGCTATTGCATTCAAAGACAAGTGAAACAAAGTGATTTTAATATGCTTAGTAATAAAACTTATGAACATTTTTTAAGTTTGTCCTTAAAATAGAGAGCATCTCTCAAGCAAACATCTATTTCTTTTTCTGTTTTTAAAATGAATTTATTGGGAGACATTAACAAAATTATATATATTTAAGGTGTACTATTCTATAATACATCATCTGTATATTGTATTGCATACTCACCACCCTAATTACCATTTATTCCACCCTACACTCATTATTTTATCTCTCAGCACCCCCATTTCTCTCTGGTAATCACTATGCTATTTTCTGTGTTTGTGAGTTTTTATTTTTGTTTTTGTTTTAATACACACCAGAGGACATTTTTTTTCATTGCTTCTAGAGAGAGAGAGGGAGAGAGAAATAGAGAGGAAAAAAAGAGAGAAACATTGATGTGAGAGAGAAGCACTCTGGTTGTCTCTCATATGTGGGTGCCCAGACCAGGGACTGACTCCACAACCCGGGTATGTGCACTGACCTAGAATGGAACCGGTGACCTTCTGGTCTACAGAAGGGGATGATGCTCCACCCAGCCCCCAGAAATGATGATGAAAATGGTGTGGAAGTGTTTGCTTAAAAATATTTGCAATATGTATATATATTTTATCATGCTATCATCTGAAAACCATTATCAGTTTTTATGTCTATCAGTTCTGAAAGCAAGAGAATGGCCACATGAGAAGAGTATGTGTGTGATACACCTACAAACATACACACTGACAGAAGGCTTTCTTAGCTACCTGATATAAATTAGACATCAGAAGTCACCCTCCTGGGAACAAACAAATATATTTTCTTATCAAAACTGAAAACACATTTTAAAAATACCTTAACTACCTCCTCCATTAAAATGAGAAGAGACTGAAAAACAATATTTAAGGTAGAGGAAGGAAGACAAGAATGGCCCTATATATTGTTTCATAAATATCTTACATAAGTATGTTATAATAGGTTTGACCTTTGTCACCTATATTATTTTTTCATGCAAATAAAACAGCTAAAACTAAGAATGACCTTATTTCCAAGTAAGGTCAAAATCTGAGTTTATGGAACGATATAAATTTTGAATGGAACACTATCCAGCCCAGTACTATCTCCAGCTATTTCCTACTTGGAGGTGTGCTCTCTCATCTGTAGAAAGTGTTTTTCCAGTTATAAATAAACTAACTACATAAATTTTCAGGCCCGTATACCTGCTTCTGAGAGTTGTTCTTCTTAGGTGGCATTATAGTTCCAAAAAGAATGCACCTTACCTCTGCCTTAGGCATATTTATCTCAAATCTTCGTCTTCAAATTTATAGTAACTTCCTTTGGCTTCATGAAATTTCTTCACTGTGGTGCTGTTGAGAGCCTAGTTCAGAAAGAGTGAGGCAAATAACAATAAAATTTACAGGAAAAAAGATACGTTGTAGGAGAAAGAGAACTTGAAAAAAGAGTATATTTAAAAACTACTATCACTCATAGAAAGATAAATAAAAATATCATCCATAAAATGAAATAAGTACAGTTACTATAAAAAAGAAATTTTCTGAGATCACTGTTTAGCTCTTAGAAATATGAAGCATAGTAACATAAAATTAAAACTTAATGGAAAGCTTGTGAGATAAACCTGCTATCTTCCTGAAAATAAAGTAAAAATGTAAAAAGATGAAAAATTATTTTACAGGTGATTTGGAGACTGATCTTTGACCTAGATTTTACCAGGATAAAAAAATTTGGAAGTATATCGGTGAGAACTTACAGGTCTAAACAAAAATATTCTTGCTATCAAATATTAGGACTACCTTAATTAAAAGAGAGAAATTACAATTTTGAAATAGCTCATATTTAAATGCTTATGACAATTATAGGGATCGCATATTTATCTTGGCAATATCTTAGAAGGGAGAATAGGAATTTGTCTGAGACAGAAGAAAACAAGACTGTGCCCATCCTTCCCCCTAACCTGATGAATAACATGAAAAGAGCTAATTATCTCTGTCCTTCAATTTCTTCCTATTCAGTTGTTGATCTTCGAATTCCTTTAAAGATCAAACCTCCTATAACTTAACACGAAATACTTACTGAAGCTGTAGCATATATGTAGATGGGCTTATATATTTTATATATTTTCTTTTCCTAGCCACAGATGAATGTGCATGTCACAGAGCTGTCATTAGATGGTTTCTGTGTTCTTCACACTGGACACCATTTCCACTTTAATTATTCACTCCTGGGTCCTGCCAGTTGTATCTTGTTTTAGGCCTGCTGCACAGTTGCCAGCTGCCCAGTAGGACATCAAAGGGACACTGAATTGGTAGAAAAAGTTGATAAATGATACGGAGAGAGGGCCACTTTGAAGTCCTGCAGTGTCACCAAAAATACCACAGTGAAACAAAAACAATGAGAAGTAGGGGGCAGGGCATAGACCACCACAAGAAATAGTACTCAGGGGATGGAAAAACAGTTCCCAGGAAAAGTATTAATAAGAAAATATAGCATAAAAGAAAAAATATAAAGGTAATAAAGAATATATAAATCTTCCCATTTTATTTAAAAAATTTTCTAAAATCCATGATGAGTGGGAGCTTCAGAGTTTTCCATTTAATGCACTGCTGGGACTGCTGTTTCAACATGTCTGCCTATAAACTGTGAAATGACAGTGTAGAGGGACACTCATTATGTGGACTTTTATTCTGAACATTGTCTCTTCTGTTTCATCATGTGTTTCATTTTTTAAAAGTACACTTGACTACTCAAGAAAAGGTCAGAGAAAGCAGTGGGCATAGTGATACCTATTTGGTGATATGTGAATCCACTTGATGTGAATTCTCAAAAGTAGGAGTGAAAAAACGTGATCTACTCATAAGGAAACGCCAACAGAATTAGGTGCAAGTGTATCAAGCAACAGACCTAGGCAGAAATAAACTTCATTAAGGCAGCATCTGTTTATTGGGTTTTTCCCATTCTGGGCTCAAGAATCAATGTTAGATAAGATTTAATGGATACATTTTAGATACTTTTTACAGAGCCTCTAGAAATTCTTCGTATAGGCTGTCTAAGTACAACAAATACTTTTTAGAGAAAATTAAATATACACTATAAAAAGAACAATTTTTGTTGTAATGTGAATGAGGTAAATAGAATATATAAAAAAATCTAATCTATATCTATATTTAATCTATATATAGATATAGATTAGATATATATATATATTTAAAGATATGTATATATCTATCTATATCTATATCATCTATATCTATATCTATATCTATCTTTACTATGCAATTATGATCACCCTTAGCAAGTTTGGCTAAGGAGGCTGCGCAGGTACAGTGGATCTTGGTACCACATCTATTCTGGGAAAGCCTACTACTCTGGATATCTAGTTGTTAATTTCTAATAAATTTTCTCAAAGCACTGCTTGTTGGATGGTATATCTCCCAGTCCACAAATCCAAGTCTATATAATATATAACTTCATTTTTATATCGAATATATAAAAATTTGATGTATCAACTGAATATGTCAATTTTCTAGGAATTCTTTATTTTTTAAAAATATTTTTAAGACTTTTATTTATTTTATTTTTAGACAGAGGGGAAAGGAGGGAAAAAGAGAGGGAGAGAAACATCAATGTGTGGTTGCCTCTCATAAGCCCCCTCCTGGGGACTGGGCCCACAACCCAGGCATGTGCTCTGACTGGGGAATCAAACCAGTGACCCTTTGGTTCACAGGCTGACACTCAATCCACTGAGCTACACCAGCTGAGGTCAAGAATTCTTTAAATACCAAGGTATTCATGGACATGGGATGGGTATGGGTGTGCTAGAACCTGGTTTCCACATGATTGGTCCATCCACGCAGGCATCTGCTGGGACATCTCTCACTCCTCTCGACAAGATAACTTCAGATCTGACGGCATTCACAGTTTCTGTGCTATGCACTGGCACACAGCAATCATTCTGCCCCTTCCAGATCATGCTGGTGCAAAGGAAATTAATGAAGTCAGTATGTGCCCAAACACATCACAAAACAATTTCTGCTCTCAGGAGTTTCCGTTTCTCTGTGTCATAAGTTGCCTCAGCACGCAAACTCAGAAGGCTAGTGGGATTTTTGCTGTCTCCCCTGTTCTCTGCAGGGAAGCAAGGCATGGAGGCTCTCTCTCAACTAACCCACTAACTATATACTATAACTTCTCCTCCCGTCCTTGGAATCTACTGTCGTGTCTTTTCAGGTTTGCAAGGTCCTCCAATACTCTGCTTTTACGGTACATCATTTTTAACCCAAATTCTTACTGTAATCAGAATTTTATCATTTTCATGAATGCAAGGTCTCTTAGCGGAGCTTCATGTTCAAGGCAGGTAACATAAGTGAGTCAAGCAGATGAAAGATGATAGAGGCAAATGATATTGTGCTTCAGTGCTGGGAATATCAATACATGAGCAGGAACTAAGGCTGATGGAAGGGCATGTGTCTGAAAAAGCAGACAGCTGCTAATGAGATCACTCCACAGTTGCCTTGTGGGAAAATGCCCCAGTTTCAAGCTCTTCTGAATCTTTTAGAGAAGCCAGAAAGATAGATATAAATATTAAACCTTCTAATTTCAAATGTTGGCCACTATTTCTATTTTAAAACAATGCGTGGGCCAACATCACAGGAACCAATAAAACATTTCTCCAAGAGAGATTTGGCCTGAAGACTGCTAATTTGAGACCTCTGCTTTAAGTGCTTTGCACTTTTAGAAACCAAAGCCAGAAACAGATTCCTTAAGTTATATTCTCCACAGTGACCTATATCCTTCCCTTGTGGCAATGAACTGAGAATGTCCTAGTTGTTTGAATTACAGGAAACGAAGGGAAATTTGGGATAAAAAACTCAAAAACAAGTTAATAATTCAAAAATATCACCCCACTGTTGATGATTTGCTTCGCTGAATTCAGCATGCTGATGGTCTCTGTACCCTCTCCAATGTCTGGGTTTTCTCTGTGTTCTTTCTGAGGAACCGTTGAAGACCTACAAAGATGAGTACTTTCCTACCTGAAATAAAACTGCACATCATCTTGACTCATGTAGCCACCTGGACCTGGATACTTCCTTCAGCAATACAGGCCTAGGCTCAGGGATATCTTTATTCAATACAGGGCCAAGTTCAAGGGAAAAGTCTCCTTATCTTCTCGCTTCAATTTTTATCTACTCCTAAATCCCAATTTTCTCATGACAGCCTGAGTGTTTTACATCAAAAATGTTTTATTTTCTTCTATCCAAAGACAGTAAAGATATTCCTTTCTGTTTTCCACCAGAATACAAACTTCAAATACTCTGGAACTGTTACCAGTAGACCGTCTGGAGCACCTGAAGAGGTTTCTCCATTGGCCAACAGGCAGCAGCAGAGGTTCTTAAACTGAGCACATGAAAAGGTAGAAATATCAATGGATGGGGCCAGAGCACACTAAAAAACTAGCAAGGTAATTGGATAGGAAAAAGCCCTTCTCCTCACCTTACTGGATTGGGGGTGGGACCAGGGCAAGTCAGGCACCTGCACCGTAGAAGTCAAAATGGCACAGGGGGAGGTGCTGACCAAAGAGGCTGTCAGTCTAGCCTGGGAAAAGAAGGGATTGGTTGAGAGGTGGACCCACCAGAAGCACGTGAAATTTATGAAGTTGATTGGTCATTTTGAGAAAGTGCCTGATTTCTCCCACACTCAAACTGATAGAATCCCAGGGGAACAAGGAAAGCTCTCCAACTCTTGCTTATGGCTGGGTTACTCATGACCTGCATTCATGTGGTGCATTTGTTGCATTTACCTGTTCTTTCCATGGGCCATGTGACCTTAGCAACCACGTGGCCCATGGCCTCCAGAAGGGAGCCTCTCTGGCTCTCTGGCTCTCTTGCCTGCTGATATATTCGCCAGTGTGTTCATGTTCTCTCTCCCGGAGGCATGCAACTTTGCAGCCTTAGTAGATGCATAGCTGATGGTTGTATGGGCTCCACAAACAGGTTCCGGAAGGGAGCCTGAAATGAACAGAGTCTGAGAACAAGCTATGCTGCCTGGATATTGAGTATGACTGCTTAGCAGCTGCCTCTGGCTCCAAAAGACTTGACTTTAAATTGGAGCAGGAACTCTGGATATTGGCTTTTGACTTGGTCTTACAAAGGAGATGAGCTTTGAAACAACAGTCCACCATTCTCCCAGATAATGTAACACATGGATAAAACCTCTTTCCTTTTGCACCAGCATCTGACACATGAGTTTTACTTTTGTGGTGACAGGCGGGCAAACCCCCATTTTTGTTCAGTAATAGGACCATATTTGTCTTGTTCATAGTTACCCAGCATGCTGCCTGGAATAAAACAAGTAATCCTCAATAAGTATTTTTTGAATGAATGGATAATTGAATATCTTATATTTTGATGGACTATTAGTTGTCTTCCACAACTTGCCATTTGAATCCATTTATGAAATTAAGGTATATCGCTAGAGAGAAATCTACACCATGGAATATATTTAAATATTTCACTAGCAAGAATAACATTATAAAAATAAACAGTGGGGAAACAAAAATATGAAGAAAATAGAAGAATTTTACAAGGAATCAAGGATATATGAATTCCTACTATTCCAGGATAAATGGTGGGTTATACTTCATTTTTGTAGATTACACAGTCAGGATTAGCACAAACTGAGAGTAAACTGAATTCCACTATATCTCAGAACCTGTTTCAACCTTCATGATTACTCTGCTGTGATTCCCTAAGAAAATGCAAGGAGTTGTGCTAAATATAACTGACAGGGTTTTCTAGCAGAAGAGTTAACACACACAAACACACACAATTTATTAGAGATGTTTAGATTAAGATATCAGAATCTATAGCATGAACATCTGAAGAGGAGCAGCAGAAATGGGACAAATCTGAAGGGGAAATAATTAAAACAGCAATGGCTAACTCAGTCCTTTGAGCAGAACGGTGACTAAAGGTAATTAGTGAATGTTTCCTTAGCCCCCCACCACTCAGGAAAGAATAATAATGTCTCAGTAGAGTGAAGGGATCAGTGTACTAAATCAGTTTGGTATAGAATGTATACTTATACTTCTTTTTATCTTTGGTTTTGTATTTTCATATATAACAGGGTGGAAAGAACATAAAGCTCCACTATTAGTTGGAGTTTGAATTTTTATACTCTTCTAGTCCACTGCCCCATGATCTTCAACAGAAAGGGCTGAGTTATTGAGTTCCTTAAGGTGTTGTGTTTGTGAGATCTTTCCTCATTTTTAACATAGATCTTTAGTGTCATACATTTCTCTGTAAGCTTAGTTCCATACTGTAAGTTTTGGTAGGTTGCTTTTTCATTTTCATTCATCTCAAAGTATTTTTTATTTTCACTTATTATTTCTTTTTTGAATCATTTGTTACTCAGGAGTGTGTTGTTCAATTTTCATATATTTGTGAAATGTTCATATTTCCTTTTTCCATGTAATTTATTTCCATTTTTATCAAAGAACATATTTTGTATGATTTCAGTCCTCTTAAGTGTATTAAAGATTTTTTGAAGTCCTAGCATATAGTTTATTCTGAAGAAAGAATCTTACACTTGGAATCATCTGTATTGTGCTGATTTTGTATATAAAGTTCTATGAATTCTTGTTAGTTTTAGCTTGTTTATAGTGTTAGTCAAGTCTTTTATTTCCTTGTTGATCTTCTGCCTATTTGTTCTATACATATTGAAGGTATGATATTAAGGCCTCAAGCTATTATTTTGATTTTTTAAATTAAAAAATTATTGTTCAACTATGAAATTATTATTTTGAATTATCACCTTCTCCCTTCAATTACTTCCATTTTTGTTTCATGTATTTCAGAGTCCGGTTGTTAGGGATATATGTGTGTGTGTGCATGTGTGTGTGTATATCCCTAACACATATATGTTTATAATTGTTATAATTTCTTGATAGATGGAAATTTGTCATTATAAAATGTTCTTCTTTATACCGAGTAACAATTTTTGTCTTAATGTCTGTTTTCTCTAATATTAGTATAGCCACTAAAACTCTCTTAAATTATTATTTCCTTGTAATATCATCTCCTATCCTTTTACTTTTAGTTCCTTTTGTTATATTTTTTAGTTATTTTATCAACAATTGTCTTAGTGGATACAATTAACATTTAATATAAGCAATCTACTTCATATTAACATTAGTTTAATTTTCATACTATATAAAAACTCTATTCCAATAGAGGTCCATTTCCTCTTCAAATCTTTTTCCCATTACTGTCATCCAAATTATGTTTTTATTATTTATAAGTCTATTAACATGTCTTTACAATTATTACTTTATGCATGTTTTTTAAGTCTGACTGGAGAGGAAAAGAACTACAAACAAAATATTTTTATGTGGTTTATTACAATTACCTGTGTAGTTACTGTTACTGGTGTCCTTTATTTCTTTGTGTGGATTTAAGTTTCTGTCTAGTATCCTTTCATTTCAGCTTGAGAACTTTCTTGGTAATTCTTGCTACTGGTGCTAGTTAGCACCAGTACTTTTTTGAAAAAATATAAAAATGTCTTAATTTTTCCTTCATTTTTGAAGGATAACTATGATGAATATAGAATTCTTACAGAAAGTATTTTTTTTTTAATTCAGCACTTTCAATGTCATTTAGTTGCCTTCTGGACTTCAGAGTTTCTGATGAGAATTCAGCTATTAATCTTTCAAGGACTCTTTGTATGTGATGAGTCATTTTTCTCTTTCTCCTTCAAAGACTCTGTCTTTGTTTTGTCTTTAAAAATGTGATTATGTTGTGCCGAGATGTGGCCCTTTTTGAAAGTATACAACTTTGATTTCATTGCACTTCTGGGATGTGTCGATTAATGCTTTTTAAATTAAATTTAGGAGTATTTGGCTCTTGTTTCTTCATGCTCTTTCTGTAAATTTCACTCTCTCTTCTACTACTGGGTTCACATTATGTTTATGTTGGAGGGTTTGTTGGTATCCTTAAGGTCTCTGTCTGCTGATTTACTTCATTTTTCTTTTTTGTTCTTAAGATTAGGTCATTTCATTTGAGATATTTTTGGTTTGCTTATTCTTGTTTTTCTGCTACAACAAATCTGCTGTTGCTCTCCTCTTGTAAAATTTTTATTTCGGTTATTATAGCTTTCAACTTCAGAATTTTAATTTGGATTTTTTCCCTCTAGCTTCAATATCTTATTTATATTTTCACTTGATGAAACATTGTTTTCTACTATGTTTTAGTCCTATAGACATGGTTTATTTTAGTTTTTTTTAATACACACACACACACACATGCTGATTCAAACGCTTTTTCTACTGAGTCCTACATCTATACATCTACAAAAGTAAATGTTATTTATTGCTTTCCTTGTGTATGGACCATGCTTTCCTGGTTCTTTGTATGTATTATAATTTTTTGAAGCCTGGACATTTTACATTGTAAAATGTGCTAACTATGGGAGTGAGATCCCTTCCCCTCCCCAGGGCTTATTGTTGGTGCTGTTTGTTACTGTTGTCATTGCTGACTGCACAGTGATTTTCCTGGACTGATTCTGTAAAGTCTGTATTTTTTTTTAGGTACAGCCTCTTTGGTTTCTGCTTGTTTAGCTTATTAGTCAGAGAATCATTGAACAGACTTCTTTAAATTGCTAGAATATGACTTCTACCCTTCCTTGCTGAGGGACTCCTTGTCTCTGTTGGGGTAAGTTTTCAAGGCTCTCAGAGTTTACAGATTTATATTAGCTGTCACCTTCTGTAGGTTGAGAACCTTGTGGTCAGTCAGATATGAGATTAGGTGTCCTCGGCTCTCTCTTGGTCACAAGCACAGCCCTCCTGCACAGCTGCAGGCCTTCTAGATTTCTAAGTATTTTTCCATTTTTTTCAAAGCCTCCAAAATTTATCTTTTCTCAGATTTTCCTTTTAAATTTGTTGACCAGATTCTTGACTCCAGATGATGTCACCACTTCAGGTAACTGCATGTTAAATAAATATCACTTGTTTTTTTAGGCAAACACAAGAAGATAGAGTTTTCCCACTGTGTGAGTCTGGATTTGGTCAAACAGAGATAAGTCTTTGAATGAGACTTTTCTCGGGAGCCTCCACACAGGTCAAATAATGATAGTTTATGGGGATAAAGATTTCTGGGGATCTATAAATTCATTCTTCCATCTCTAGTGGCAGCTAGGCTCCTGTGAGCTTGGTAGTAAGGCTGTTGACTTGTTACACTCCCAGTGGTCTATGAAAAAGCAATGGAAATATGATAAGTTAACCTTCCACTGGGTTCCCTGTTTCTTTTTGTTTTTTCTATTGTATTTTTCTGTTATCATTTAGTCCCCTTATACCCACGCCACCACAATCACCACACTGTTGTTCATGTCCATGAGTCCTTTATTTTTTCTTTTTGCTAGATCCCTCCACCCTTACCTCCTCCTACCCCTTAGTTTCATCTATCTAAGAGTCTGTCTCTATTTTGCTTGTTAGTTCAGTTTGTTCATTAGATTCCACATATAAGTGAAATCACATGGTATTTTTCTTTTCTAAGTGGCTTATTTCACTTAGCATAATGTTCTCCAGGCCCATCCATGCTGTTGCAAAGGTTACAATTTTCTTCTTTTTTATGGCTGAGTAGTAGTCCATCATGTAGAGATCAGGCCGCTTTTCTTGAGTAAATGATCCCCAAATTGATAAAAGTGTTCAGTTAATTTTCAGAGTTCTAAAAAGTTAATTTTCACAACTCCTCCTATGTTCATATTGTTTTTATGTAGAAGCACATTTTCGGAGGTCCTTATTCCATCCTCCTGGAAGTACTCATCTTTGTTGGTATTAATTTTGATCACTTGGATAATATGGTGTTTGCCAAGCTTCTCCATTTTAAAATTATTTATCTTGTAATTAATAATAATTTTATGGAGAGGTAAGTAGGGTCTATGAAATTACCTTGTTTTTAATCAATATTTCCATTTATTTTCTGGACTAATTTTTAGACTCATTTTTATGGATTCATTTATGGGCTCTTATTCAATGACATAACTGTCACTGCCATTATTTATTTTAATAATCAGACTATCCCAGAGTTGCCAAATGTCAGCCATTTTAAGCAGGTTTTTGCCTTTTGATATGTCTGCATTATTCTCTGAGGATCATTCCTGTAAAAAACACATGTTCTACATCATCTTTTATTCTCCTTACAAGGTCCTGAAATAAAGTATTTCTCTAAGGTGTTGTGGTTGTTTTCAGTAGATAATGGTATATAGAAGCCAAGACCTGGACACTAGTTGTACCTACTTTTATAAGAATGTTGCTATTTCTAGGCCTTTGCAGTTGACAGAGTTAGGGAATATACGTGTACAGGTGTGTCTGTGGTTTTCATGTGCATATATGCATAAAAGCATGCATGTACAAATATTTGTACATACAAAAATATATATAATGTTTTCATATATATTACTTTTGTAAATAGCTATATACAGGGGGTCGGCAAAGTAGTTTTACAGTTGTTCCTGTGTTAAAAGACATTCAAGTTTTGACCGTTACAACAGCTTTATTATCTCTATGTTTCATGTACTCATAACTGTAGCCTACTTTTCCCCACTCCATATATTGAAAATTTAGATTGCACTCCAATAACTTAAATTCCATTAGCACAAAAAACCTTTATTTTATTTTCTCCCTTCTCATATGAATCCTCCGTCTCCCATAACTACACTGACCATAAATATATTTACTCACTTAAACCAATCTTTCTCTATAAAACTAACTTTCCATTGCCATTGTCTCCATGCCAACATGTCCTTTATTTCGCTTTGGCTCAAAAGCACCTGGCAGACCACACCCCACCGCACTGTATGAAGTTCTTTTTTCCCCACCCTGAGCTAATCCACTGCCCCTACAAACACCCTTCTTATGTGCGCTTACTCTGAAACCCCGTACCTGACTTCTGTCTTATTCAGAAGTCCTCCTCACTCCTCTTGATTTCTGATACCCTGGGCTGCCCCGGCTCTTCTCTCCTCTGGAGATGTCTTTTTATCCCATGTTGGCACAGACACTTTGTAGCTGCCCACAACCCACACTGATGCCTTCTTTATCCTGCCTGGACTCTGACACAGGATGCCGGGCTGCCCTCAGCAGGAAAACACTCCTTATACCGGTCGGACTCCAATACCTTGACCAGGCCGGCCATCCATGTGGAGGTCTTCCTCAACACGCTTGCTTAGGCTGAACCCCTCACATACGGCCATAGCGGCTAAGCGATCCCTGCGCCCAGCGCTGCTGTGCACAGCCCTGCATAATGGCTGTCAGAGTAAACGGATCAAGAAGGGAAAGCAACGGAGCGAAAAGGAAGAAACCACTTGGAAATTTTCCATCTCATTTTTATATAATACACAACACATCCCAAAGCTGCATACATATAATTTGTCTAGTCAAATAAATACATTTCACCACTGTCTTTCAAAATAGTACAGTTTTTTTTTAATTCTAAAATCTTTGACCAACTGCTCAGTTTTGTTTATAGCACACATTTCTTAGTTTGAAGCAGCTCTTAAAGAATGAAGGCACACAAGGTCAATGACTTCAGATTTTTTAGTGGAATTTATAGAAATATATTCTTATATAACTCAAATAATAAATTCTGTACTCATAAGGGACATACTACCCAAATATGATTGGATTTTTACTGGTTTAAAATGTAAAAAGTGAGTAATTTATAAATAGTTTATAGCCTTGGAAATTATTTACAGTTAAACAAAACTTGGAACACTGTAATCATTTGCAGTAATACATAAATATACATAAAAGGATTACAATATATTTAGATATGTATACTACCTTATATAGTGCCTCTGTGTATCAAGCATATACAGTAAGCCATAGGTTAATCTGTACTGTGAATATATATGCACACAGTTAATACATATATTATCATGCATGCTCATTTTAGGGGTATTAATTTTCATTAGATTAAAAATCGAGGTTTAAAACATGGCCCTTTTATTTGAGAAATCAAACAATCATTGCTGATTTTTATTCCCATAGGTATCTTGCAAAAATGAAACAGAAAAGGAAAATAAGTTCCACAGTAAGTTAACTTTTCTAATGTCAACCAAATATTCTGAGAGAAGTTAAGGAAATAAGAAGAAAAATAGAATAATCCACTAACAATTTTTCTGTCATTAATTGAATTCACTTTTATCTGACTGACGTAAGGAATGTTGAAGTTTAGACAGTGAAATGTAATGGCCTTATGATTCTTTAAAAAAAAAGGAGGAAAGAAGTGTACTGTCAGTTGTTGATAATTACTGTGTTAACCTATGAATGATTCAATGTTTCTGTGTTCTCTAGATTTGGCGACGGGGAGAGGTATTAGAATAATGGATTATTTCCTATATGTGTGACCAAAGAAATTTTTAAAATCCTAAAAGTTAAAAGTTCAGAAGCGAAACATGAAGAATTATATTGCAAAAGCCATAATTGCAGCAAAATCAATTATACAATTTTTCTTGATCTCATTTAAAGCTTTGACATCACACACTCCGTTTATTTGCTTCTGGCCTAATAATCCTCTGCATGCTGGGAAAAATCTTTGTTCTCTGATAGAAGTAATAAAGCTGTCTGCACGATTCCCTCTTGTGAGACTCAGAGTGTTCCTATTTTATTTAATCTATTGGTGTGCAGCTTTTTCAAAGTAAATACTTCACACACCCTGAACAGAGAAAGACATGCAAGGGGTTGGCCCGAGAAGTGTAAAAATTAAAAAGTGCCCTGTGAAGAAATAATGATGGCTCTCTAAAAAATTAAATAAATAAGAATCTTGGGTCAAGTGGGCCTTGACTCTCATTGCTACCAGAGTGTGAAGTGCTTCATATTCTCCCAACCCCCCCTGTTCCATTCAGTTGTTCCTGCTGAATAGAAAGCATGGAGAAAATGAAGAGATCTAAATGCCAGCAGGAGATGAGTTGCATTCTTTTAGGCATGTCCTGAACCTAGTCACCCAGAACAACTTGTGATCCCTGGACAAAGCCGTTCACAGCAGGTGGTCATATCAAGAAATTTTCCTCCTGGAATTAGATATTATCCCAGGAATCACTAGTGAGTCAAACATAATGCCTCATCCTGCTGGGTCAAGTAGGATTCCATTTCAATTTCTTTACACAACGATGCGTTTCATCTTGTCTCCGTACAATGACAGTGCTCAGGCTTGAAATAAATTGAAGTGCCTGAAAGGCAGAATTATCCCTTGAACCTGCAGCATTCCCAACCCCAAAACATACATTGTCAAGTGAGTTCCAGATAAGCAGGATCTTCAGCAAGTGTTTGTGCTGGTTGGCTTCCTTTAATCATACTCCCTTTTGTAAAACGGATTTTCGAAGGGAAAGATAAATCATTGCTGAGGAAAAAAGAAAAAAAAGGTCATTTTCAAAAGGCTTAAGAGGTTCATTTTGTGTGGCTTTCCAAGGTGAAACAGGTAATTCAGAGTAGTGAAAGTCTTTTGTGATCAACTTAATTTATCCTTCATATTACCAAGAAAAAAAAAACACTATTGAAATAAGACTGAGTAAATTTCTTTATAACAATGTTCCTTCAGATAGAAAGCGATTTCTAGTCTGCTGGAATACTCTGCAAACTTTAGCAAAGGAAAATTTCGGCTGAGAGCAAGATTTTCTTCCACCTCTTCTTCAGAGAACATAACATTTTTCTGGCCGTCCGGCAGGTGTATTTCAATACTTTTATTAAGAACATACCTTTGCCTACAGAGCATCGTTAGCTTCAACCTGGCTGTGGGACTGAAGGACATTTTTCTCCAGCATCAGGTTATGTGTGCAGTGTTTAGATATGTAGACATGCGAGAAAATCCAAAGAATGCATTTTATTTTTGCTTTACAAAGATGAAAGATCTTTTTTAAGTAGTTAAATATTTTTTCAATCTTTATCTATATTCCAGGTGTAAGAATAGTTCTCTTGAATACATTTATGGAAGGAATTGGTACAGAAAATAAAAATACCCTAAATTTTAATAATTTTAATACCCTAAAACTTGTTATGTAAAAATCACTGTTAGAACAACAGGAAAGAAAAAATTGAAATACATCATACCTGGCTTGGGATTTAATGCATATTTCCTATAAAATTATTTTATTTGGTTTGGCTTCTTTTACTTAAATGTGCATTTTTAGGCAGGATGAAAGGTCATTTAGAATGAAAAAAATAACTATAGTTCAAGTTATTACACAAGTTTAGAACACGTTGTTACTTTTATTTATGAAAATGAATATTCCACAGTGATCCCTGCATTGCAGTAAATTTAGATACCAGATGATAATTGATTATGAGAGTTGCTTTCTTCCAAATCATATATATTGTGTGGTAGTGTATATCATGGAATGAATTGCTATAATTCTGAATATTAACTGCAGCTAGAAAAAATCAGGCAGTTATGAATGCACATATTTGCTCACCAATCACACAGAGTTTAATCTGAGGGGCATAGATAATCTATAACAAGAGAAACAGTTGTTACATAGTAGTTTCCTTCAAGGGCCAATTTAAAAGAATCCCACTTATTGAAAAGAAAGGACCCAGTGATTTTAGAAAATATGTTAAAAATATGCATCAATGACTAGGTGTTTTTAATATTTAAGTTTTTTATTAGCTTATTATTTTAGTTGTTTTTCATTCCATTAATTTTGCAAAGATCTATTGAAATAGCTTAGATCTGAGCTCTAAGAATTTCTGCAGGTTTCCTAAGCATGTCCAGGCACACACACCACTTTGAGAAAAGATAATATGTACTATTAATGTTTTAAGTTTTCCTCCAAATTTGTATGGCATTTCATCTTTATTTATATCAATATCTATATTTCTGGTACATTTATATGTTTTCTTAGAGCGAATACATTGAAGTTGTAAGTTGTGTTATCTAATTTTATATACGTCATTACACTTAGTCCAGTGTTTTATACCAAAAGTTGGTCAAAACTTGTTTAATAATGCACTACAAATTAAATGTGTTATTTAAAAAACAAATATGCATTTGAAATAACTTTGCTAAAAGTCAGTGGAAGAGGACCATTTCCTGTCAAAATAATTTTCACTTTAAAGTAGATGTTTTTCTTTCTAAAATGTAAATATCAACATCTTAAAACTGGCAATAATAATATCTAAATTTTTAATTCTAAATAATTTTTAGAATTCATTTTCAAAATCTCAATTAGACATTCATATAAAAATTGTTATTCTGGAGGAAATTTTTCACTTGAATTCTTCATTAATATGTATTACAGTCAGTTGCTGATAAAATAGTTTCAGAGGTAATTTTTCAAATCACTGAAAACTTTTAATTTTTTCAGCTTTTATGTTTTAGTGCAAGACTATTCTTTATGAATATTTGTCATAAGCTTTGTCTGAATGTTCTTAGTCAGCTATGTCTGAGCCTTTAAAAGAAAGAAAAGGTTTTTTTTTCTCCCTTCCACTTTTATAATCTATAAAAAGTAAAAAAAATGTTCTGCTACAAATGGAAACACCTTATGATGTTGTGCACTGGCGAAGATAAAGTTATAATAGAACTCCTTCTACCTTTTGGTTTTTTAACATGCAAAATCATGTAGGCTTAAGAAAAGGAGTTTTTTGTTCATTTTTTGATTTGTTTTATTTAACAATCTATAAAAAGTAAATAGTGGAATATTTTTGCATTTAATACCTTATGCAAAGACGCTGAAAACTCAAATGTGTCAAACAGACTGGGCAAGGATATGCTGCCATAAGAGCCCACCGCTGACTCCTGGTCCCTTAAATGGTTTCTCAGTCTGCACGGCATTATGTGCTGTTGGGGCTTTCCTATCAATGAAATCTTTAGGGCTCCAGGTGAGGGTGCAGTGGTCGTTTCAAATGCTACTCATCACCAAACCAGAAGGAACAGGAGAATGTGGCAAATTGCACATGGCCTGTTAAAGTTATCATCTGGAAGTGAATTGTGTCCACTTAAATTTCACTGTACAAAGCTGGACATATGGCCACTGCTAACTACAAGAGGGTAGGGAGTATAATCTTGCCATGTGCCAGCAAGAGAGAAGAAACCAAATTCTTAGTGAGCAGAATTAATGACTGCCTGCACAGTTTTTGCCATCAGTCTTGTCTTTCTCACTTCCTGTGAGATATCAAACTTCACCTAAGTCTCTGATTTTAAGAATCACTTAGGATATATTCATTTAAACCCTCCCCTTTTAAAAATGCCAGATTTTCCCTATAGAGATATGAGAGTTTTCCTCATTCCAAGCTGGACTCTCCTCAAAACATTTTAGTTTGATTAACACAGGTTATCAGCTTCTGCATATTTTTAATTGCATACTCCTTTGATTGGTAACCATCATTGCATTCAATATTTTTGCTTTATTATTAACATCGGATCTTAGTTATTAACAGGAGCCTCTTAAGTAACTAATAAAAACACCTGTAAGCACTTTAAGACAGTGAAGCATTGTACTGAACATAAAGGCTCATAGTTCACTTAAACACGGACACTGCCCAGCTGCCATGCAGGGTCAAGGATAAAAGTAGTGGCAGAACAGCCAGGTCCAGAGATGCATTCTAGTAATAAATTCTGTGCCTCCCACAGCTTGGTGTCCTCAAGATTATTTCTCTTATAGCATCTGTTCTCAAAACATTTCAGACCCACCAAGTGGGAGACAGTAGTCCCCATAGGGACTAGAAAAAACATGTTTTTAAAAGGAGAAGAAGAAAGGAATGTTTGTTTTGGATGGTGTGTTAGAGATGTGAAGGAAGAGACAGGGTTTGGAATATCTGGAATGTGGTATGAGAATGGTGTGGCTGTGAACCACATGTCTAAGAGACAAATAGATACTGACCTAATGACAATAAGAAAAAGAAGACTGATAAAATGTAGGGGACTTACAATGATTTCTGGTTTTGAAGTACTTTAATGATTTCTCAAGTTTTGGATTGGGATATGAAATCCAGAGCACTTAACCTTGCATAGGAACTGAATCTTAAAACCATAACTTAGAAAATAAAATATCAAAATTATTAAAACAAAGATAAACCATAGGAGGTAGGATAAGGATATGATAGATAATGTCAAGAAATTAAGAGCGTAATAGTTACTTATCCTAATTTTATATTGAGGGTAAATGCAAGGTGGCTTAAATGTAACATCAAAGCAAAAAGTTATTTAAACTTAGTTGAAAGTATATTTGTAAATGAATGTGTTACGGCAAGTGGAAGAGTATTGCTAACTTGGATATCTGAGATTAATAAAGATAGAGAATCATTTTTCTTCCCATACTAAGGGATTTTGAATGTAGAGACAAAAAATTATATTATGAGTACCCTGTAGAAAAAGGCCAAAGGGATAATAAGGAATAAAACAAAACTGAAATTGAATAATTCTCAAATAATGCAGGAAAATAAGCTATAAGCTTTGTTATTATAAGATACAAAAATTCTTACTGTTCTTAAACTACTATTATATAATAGAAACAAATTTCTTGACTAGACCCTTCCCCTCCTTTTCCCCAGGTATGAATGACCCATGGACATGGATAGCAGGGTGGGGACTGACTGTGGGCAGGGGATGGGGCAGGGGAGAGCAATGGGGGAAAATTGGGACACCAGTAATAAAACAATAATTAAAAATGAAAATAAAATGAAAGTAACATCCTCTTATAAAACTAAAAAAAAAAAAAAAGGAACAAATTTCTAGGCTAATTTTGTAACACACTCATTTTATTTTCACTGTTACTAAACAAAATATAACTTCAATATAGAGCTGTTAAAGAGAAAAAAAACAACCTTCTATGCATAACTGTAACTTCCAAAGTGGGTTTAAGCAGCAAAGGTGGACACAGAGTTGACTGCGGTGCTGGTTAGAGCTGGGTCACTTTGAATAACTAAAGCAGCAAGAGGAGAAGGCAATCAGGCAGGCAATAAAGTGTCCTGAAGCTAGTGACAATGTCTTGGAAAGTGATTATTAAAAATATTTGACTTAAAAGAACTATAAGTAAAGTCAAATATTAAGTTTGAGGTACTTTGTAGCCACAAAATTAGCACCCCTTCTGAGCCTCATACCCCTTTGACAAAGCCCAGTATGCATATATACACATATTAAGTGATGGAGAGTATTTGTGTGTACAAACAAAACCCAACTAAAGCTCAACTTTATTCCTAGGTCCCAAGGAATTTGAAACATAGGCAACATACAGGAGATGGTGACATGAGTTAAACATGGGAAGCTAAAGCCACCCTAAGGTCTTCAATACAATGCAGAAATCCTGGAGAATTCTCTGGAATTCCAATGGGAATGATATGAGGGAAAAGTGTCCTTGAGACATACAATTACATTTCGATGATCAAGGAAACTACTGATGACATCTGGCTTTCATGGTAAGATAAGTAATAGAATTTTAGGTTGTTCAATGTGATTATTAAATCCTTATGTAATGTTCTTGGCTAATGGACAATATATTTGACCTCTTCAGTTCAATCCAGTGGACAATTATTGAAGTCCCATCATATTATTGTTGTCAGGCATATGAGTACGAATGAGAAACAGAGTCTATCATTAAAGTCCTCACAATTTATTCATCCCTTAAGCAGGAATGGTGAGAGGGACTGAAAAACAACTCCTACCAACAAGGGAAGAGACTGCTATTCAGCAGTGTGATTCAAGGGCTATGAACCTGGAGATGAGGGGAGTGGAAGAGGTCACTTCAAAGAAGAGAACACTTTTGATCAGGGGCTTGAAGGATAGACAGAGTTTCACTAGACAGAAAATAAAACACAGGTATTCAGAAGTCCCTAAATAAGTATATAGAGATCAAAATTCCCTTGTGTGATTGGGGTCAGCATGGGAGTAATTTGTTGCAACAAGAGAGGAGGTCAGGGTGACTCTATTGGCTAGAGAGGAGATGCAAACATAAAATAATGTGAATGGAAGATACAAACCCTTTCTTATTGTTAATTCTATGTTGTTGAGTGCAAGAAGAGATTTAAGTTTCCAAAACCATTTGCTTTGTCTTCTCTAACATGATTCATCCTCCTGTAACTGTGTCTCAGTCACTGACACCTTCCTCAAGACACCCGAGCTAGAAAGCTTAGCATTACCACTCCCAAGACAAATTTATCTTTTCTATTTTCAAAATTCTTGGATTGGGAAAAACACAAAATAATAAAACAAACAAAAGAATTACCCTCTTACTTTACACTGGTCCCTAAATTTATTCAGTGCATCCTACAGAATATTCCCAATTTTGCTGATTTCTCACTATTTTTCCCAGAGTCACTAAAATCAGGTCTTCATAATTACAAATCTGAATTTCTGCTGTTAGTTTCTGACTAGCCTCCCTGCACTTCCCTTTTCACTCTTTCCAAGCCATTATCGTAACAGCCTGCAGATATGTCTCCTCTCTGAATTTCAGAAACACTCATGTCACTTTTCTCTTCATGAATCTCAGTGCCAAAATGCTTAATATGACATTAAACCATTATTTCCCTGCATACAAACTGCACACTAATTCTTCAAAATTGTTCTCTGTCAATAATGGCTCATGGAGTCATCTCTCTTCTGATCATCTTCCAAACACAGATATACAGGTATATGGAAAATAATGATAGAGACTTCACAATTCATCAACTGTACATATATATTTTTTCATCGACTGTATTATATATATATAATATATTAATATATATATAATCTCCTTCATTTACTATGATTTTTCCATCACAAGCCTCCATCCATTGCAAAACTAGTACTAACTAGAGTTCCATATTAAGAACATTGCAGCTTTCAGATTGCTAGACATGTTCAGAAAACTTATTTGATGTGATTAAGCTGTTGCTAACATAACTCCAAATTTGACTTCACTTTCAAATGTTCACATTTACTAAATCTGTAAGGTCCCATCTTTATGAGTTAGGTTGAGGTGAGAAGTGACGGATGTGGTACAGAATTAGGAACTCATGACTTTTACATGCAGTGCATGCTGTTTTGTAACTCGGAAAGTATAAACCTCAAAGAGTGGAACTAGTGTGAAGGAAGCCCCCAGTGTCCTGATTTATGGAGGTGCACAGCCTCTGCAGCTGCACAAGCCCTGGGTGAGCTGTGATTCACAGTGTCGTGTCAAGCGTTTTTCCTTTAGTGAATAGCATCTGCTTTTGGTGTGAACAAAGAGTGAGTGGGCAGCCTTAAAATGGACTTGGATCCCTTTGCATATATCATTTAAAGTTTCTCTTTTAAATGAATTATCCATCAGGAAACTTTCAAAATGTATCATGGTATCACATGAAAAAAAAGTAAAATTTGACAAATTATGTCCGAGAAAGCTGGTACCGGTGCTATTGATCAAGTTATGAAAGCACATTGCACACATTTTATGATAAGTGGTATCTCTTTTTCTTAATGTAGCTGTTTTGTTTCTGGATAAATCACCTAAATTTGTAACTGAAATGTTGTAAGAAGAATCCCCAGCATCACAGGTTTCATGAACAAAGCAAAGGTTAGGTCGAAATGCAATGCGTTTGTGTAAAGAGAGACATAGGTAATTAGTGAATATTTTATATTTTAATGGTTTGCATAGGTGGGCTGTTAAATAGCAAAACTTTATATAAGGACAATGAAATGCATTCACTCTTTTATCTTATCATGGAGAGTGACCTAACTAATTTTAAATCATGTAACTGAGGAAATTTGAGGATAGAAGATCAAAATTTCTCCCTATGCTATATGTAAAGAAATGACAACTGAGATAGTTGTGATAATGTGAAGGAAAGCACATTACTAAAATCACTTTAAAATCAGAAGGTTAACTTGAAAGGACATTACCACCTTACTAGAGAATTGAAAATTAACCTAAGATCATTCACTTCATACCAAATAAATATTGTGAGTCCAATGCAGCAGTTCTTTTACTGCTTTTAGAAAACCTCACATTATAAAGCAATCTTTTTTTTTTGTTAACATTTTACCACAGAAGTTAATTTCAAATCATCTTTGAAAGGAAATTTCTTTCTTTTTTGAGGAGCTCTTTGCCAATGTTAAAGGGGTAAGAGCATGAGCAGCAGCAGGGAATCATTGCAACCATTGAAACAGAGGTTCAAATGCCTGTTTCCAAAGGAGACAAGATTTTAGTATTTTATACAAAAAGTAGAACAATAAAATTTCCTGTGGGATTTCTTTGACATACAGAATAGCCACTATGATGCAACAAAGTATTATTGACATGAGGCTAATGAAGAGGGATTTTTTTCTTTTTTTTAAGCTTCGATTTTAATTCTTATTGGAGAATATGTGCTAAGTCCAAGAAATCTAGAATTCAACCAGAAAAAAATACTTGCAGATAATGTGGACCGCTTGTGTGGAAATCCGACTTTGTTTCTTGAAATCGTGAACTTTTTAACATGGCATCCAGCTGCAGAATGGGAGGGCTCAGAAAAAAGTGGGGGATAGAGGTTGCATTCACTGATACTGCAGTTGTTCTGATCAGAAGTATACCATGTACTGTTTGTACAAACATTATTCAATAGTCAGGTTAGCCAAGTTCAAGAATAAATTCTCAGGTTTTCATGTAAAAAATTAAATTAAAAAACTGTATTGGCTCATCATAAAAATAATCATGGTTAAATTATTTTCTATTTATTTCGAAAATTAGTTAAATTATTCTTTCATCTGGCATGAAGAGGACAAGTTGTGAAATACCCTTTAGGAGTGAATACTTAATGCAAAACATTTCTTCTAATAGGAAAGATAAATGCAAAGTTTAAGAGCTCTCTGCTTTTGGAAAGTGGCAGCTTGAAGATACACTAACATTCCTCAGCTGCTTAAAACCTTTTTCATGCTGCTCACGCATGCATGCCTGCACACACATAAACACAGACACACACTCACAAGTACTATGCTCATTTAATGGCAAATAGATGCTGTTTCTATTTGAACTGATTAAGATATAGTTTTAAAAATAGGCTTTTGGCTTTTGAAATGGCACCCGTAATACCAAAGTGACATAATACTGCACTTCTGTAATTCAAATGGGCTGCCATTGAGGCAAGGAAAGCAAGTGCCTCTGTGCAATTTTGCTCCTTTTTTTTTGTGAGTTAAGCAGATTTACTCTTCAACGGTGGAGCTTCCGCGGATGATTATGACATCAAAGTGTGACAGACAGTGATTATGTACTGCAGGGAGAAAAGGCGGCTAAAAAGAGACAATTCATTCCCATAGCTTAAAGGCACAATTTCCTTGGCCAAAACTGAAATAAACTCTGTCGTGCCAGGCTTCTCTTTGAAAGAAAGGAGAGTGGAGGCTTAGTCTGTTTCGTTTGATTTCTCACTTCCTTTCATATTTTGAATTACACTGTCTCTCCGCATACCCAAGTACCTTTCCGATCGCATTTACCCACCATCTGCATACTTATGTGATCTGTTTTTTGACCCAATTATTTGGTGGATTTGAGTATTTTATCAGCAGATTTCTCAATATCAAGAGCTTTTACTTTAATGAAACTGGCATCTGGAGTTACAGCCCGGTTTTGTTTTATTTTTCCAGTTCAGCTATAACCACTCTCAATTTGTGACCTCTCTTTGGTTCTTATAAAGCGGTTGGAAACTGTGCATGCAGTGCTGTTTAGTCAGACCTTTGGGCATTTATTAGGAAGATTAAAAATTAATGATCGTTTGCTTATTTTATATTTAATCTTACTGTTTCTAATTCCCAGTCCATTAAAATACTTTTTCCTGGAATATAATAATTACATTAGTTAAACATTATATCACATGTTACTGAATTTACCAAAACCAAAAGTAATTTATATTTAATTTATAGTTTAGTTAGCAAAAACCACCTTGATTCTTAACCAGATGCACTGCTTTAAATATAAAATTAATATATAGTATCTGACATTTTAAAATAAATATTACATAATTTCCTGACTTTTTAAATAATGATTTAAATATTCAACTTTGTTTTCTCCTGAAAAACTGCCAATACTTTTAATGGTGTGTGAATTGTTTTTAAATATATTTTTAGAGAGTTATAATTATAAATCTTTTAAATTATGCTGCCCGTATAGTGAAACAAAAATATATTATTTAAACATATGAACTGTTTGAATATTGAATTTACTCTCACAATGAGTAAATTATTGAGAGGAAATCAACTGCAGCTCTTTAATGAGACATAGAAGCAATGGAAATGGCTATAATACATTTATTCAAGGCATAGATTTGTCTTTTTTCCTGCAATGGATGTCACCTAATAGAATCTGTAACAAAATTTTCTTGAAGTGTTTATAAATTTTCCACCTGTAAAATGAAACCAACCATATAGAGTATATTCAAAATGTCAATAATTTCAAAAATATTTGAAAATAAATTAAAATGCAGTGACACTCAAATAGATATTAATAATATTTTCTATATGTGAAATTTTTAGAACTTGTATTTTAAAAATATTCTATCTCCCTATATTCAAGTTTGAGTTCCTGAAGAAAGCTAGTATGCTATAAAAGTATATTTTAATATCAAGATCAAGTATTAAATAGGAAGATTCCTAATCCTACTCTTTTACTATTCAGAAATACCTAACTGATAGTGTGTAATATATTCTGCAATATTATATTCTTGTAAGTTGTGTTTTGAAATGCTTTTTGTGCTGCCACTCATTGCTGTTGTGTTATTTTTATATTTTAAACACTATGCTCTTAGTTTAGACTGAATAGTACCTCCTTACATATTTGGTGTCCTTTTCAAAGCCTCTGTGCCAATGGCCTCAATGTTGTGTGACATAGTGTTACCTGAGAGAGCACACCCTACAGGACCTCACTTGCTTGTTATCAGGTCTCGCTCTATTCTGTCTACCTATATGTCTGTCTGTCTATCTACATAGTCATTCCATCAACCTCAGCCTCAATGAACAAATTATTTGATACTGTTAAATATGCATGTATCTTAAAATCAAGGCTTTAAAAAATTGAGGGAGTCTTATGAAGCATATTCATGCATCTTTAAGTTATGTCCTTACCAGTGACACTGTTATTCATACTATTAACCATATGGCCTCAGGGTAAGATCAGGGTACATGCCTTTTATTTTGTGAAGCTTTACAATCAAAGAAAATCATAAGGAAAATGATATTTTAAAGTTTTTCCCATTTAAAAGTGAGACAATTTCAAAATAAATTTTATAAATTTTCTTTAATTTTACAGATTTATAATTTCCTAAATAATTGGATGTTTTAGAGATTATTCTTTTATACTTTTAATTATCATGTTTTATCAATAACTGTTAACACAGTGTAAAAGGTAAATCAGATTATAAAAAACTTAACATACCTGCCTTGGCAGTGGTAAATATAATTTTGGAACATAGATACTGATAAAGATAACAAAGTCCAATCATTTGTACCTATGACTGTAAAATTATGCAAGGCTCTCCAAGTAAGAAAATATATCTTGACAAGTATTTGCTGATATTTACTTATTTTCTCAGTTGTTATGTTATGTTTTTCTAAAACCCTTCACCATTAGAGTCTTATTTTTTCATTTTGTAGTATCACGATTCAGCATGTTGATGGCAACTGCTGTGACATGGCTGCCTCTTCCCTCAGAAGTACATTAACCTTGCCAAATGGGCGTCAAGCTCTTACAAAAAATCTTCCGGATGATAATGGAACATTCTGTTGGAAATTACTTTTGAGAGCAAAGAGGATACTATTGTATAGAAAATATGGGTTTTGGTGCCTATGACTCAAAGTTATTCAGAAGAATGTTTCTGGGAAAACAAACTTGAACATAAAAATGATTTTAGAATAACTTACACAACTTATTTTACTCATGGTATCTTTTTATGTATTACATAACTTATACATGATTAAAATCAATTATTGAATTTAAGAGTTTACTGAATAAGTAAAATATCTATATATCATATAGTGAAATAAAAATCTATCTATAGAGAAGGAGATGCATAGGCAGATAGACATATATGCCAACTGATAATACTGTATTATAATATAATTCACTTTTTTTCTTTCTCACTAGGAAGTAAAATAATGTTATATCTTAAAACGAATAGCTTTGATGCCATAAGTAACAGAATACTCTAAGCTCACCCCAGCAACTCCCCTCATACCACGTGTGTATCTGTAGTATTATCTATTCAAATCTCTTTACTTTTTCTCTTTTTGACTCTCGCTTTTGTCTCTCAATGACTATGCACAGGTCATTTCTGCTCAACAAAATCGCCCTTTCCAAAACATCGCCCTTTCCCGTAGTGGTCAAAAAATGCCCTATTCCTAACTTCTCTACATAGTACATTCATTTAATTTTTAAGATCATTTAAAAAGGCACTTCCTTGGTGAAGTTGTTCTTTATTATCATAGAATTATTATAGTTTTTGTGCCTACTTTCACACAGAGACTGTGAATTACAATTTCTGACTGCCACGCTCTTTCTCTCTCATTATACTATGACTATACTACACACATACCCATACATTATTTTTATATTTAATATTTACATACATTTTTTAATCTAATTGATTCTAATATCCTTTAGTACAAGGGTTAGGTTCTACTTAAGTATGTTTGTTTCTAATACAATTCTTACTTAAAAGGTTTAGTCCCATACTATAACAATTTAGCGTATTTTAATTTTACATACATTTCCCTTATGTTTGCCTAGTCTCATAAATGTTGAGTAGACAGTAAAAGCAAAAGGATAAATGACTTCATAATTTAAATATATTAATCTTTAAAATATATAAGTAACAGATAGTTAGCAATGTCATTTCAGAAAGCAGCACGACACATGGAATTCGTGTTCTCAATAAGTGATATCTGTGATGTATTTGGCTCAGTAAGTATTGTTTGAAATAATAAGGAAATAAAATTGCCAATAGTAAATATATATTGTATATTTTCATAATTTATGTTTTACAACCATGGTTTAACAAATTCGTTAGTGTTATTTATAGTGTCAAAGCTAAAGCTAGAAATTTAATTCTTCTGTGTCTATTACCCATTTATTCTGAATGATATTATGACTGACAATGTTTGTTCTGGGTTACTGCTGAGACTCAAGAAGATTGTGAATGAATTAGTGCAATTTATTCTCACTATGTGAAAAATCAGTACTTATTGATGGAAGGTTAAAGATTGTCAATTTCCAAAAGAATCTCATATGTAGAAATTATTTGTTTTTATTAATATATCGATAATGTTTTCAAATGATAAGTCAAAAATAACCTTACATGTAGAACAGTTTTTATATTTATCTTGCTTTATTACTTTTTAAAAGTATTTGCAAGATTAATATATTTAGGTTATGAAGCCACTTATCCTTTTGATTTTATTATCTACTCAAACATTTATGAGACTAGGCAAACATGGAGGAAATGTATGTGAAATTAACACATGTTTGAGTGTTATAGTTAAGGGACTACACAGTATTAGTAAGAATAGTATTGAAAAGTCAATCATGCTTAAATCTGAGCATTAGCCTGATCAGAATATGACAACCATGTTGTTTGTTGCATCCTTGCTTATGCACATTTTCATTATGAAACTTCCTGACAGCAGTTGATAAAAAAAAAATTATCCAGCACAGTTTATTTAAATTCTTTCTTTTATTTTTATTCTTTCTTTGATCAAATGTTTCATTTTTCACCATGATGATTGTTATTTGTAACTTATGACTGCATTACTTAGTAGTGGGATCTGTGAATACTCTCCTCAAAAAAAAGGATCCTCAAGTATGACAGGGTGATCAGCTGTTATTGTGTTGGCTTTTCATATTAGAAGCTGTTATTTATTATTAGATAGAAGGGATGGGAGGGATAAAGACAGGGAAAGAAACATTGATGTGAGAGAGAAACATCAATAGGTTGCCTCTTGCATGTCCCCAACTGGGGACCTGGACCCCAACCCAGGCAAGTGCCCTGACTGGGAATCTAACTGGCAACCTTTTGGTTCACAGGCCAGAGATCAACCCACTGAACCTCATCAGCCGGGGAAATAAATAAACATTTTTTAAAATTATAAAAAATACACACTTTAAATTTATAAGACTTTTTAATAAATCTCACTTCTTTCCTTAGTAGCTCTGTACCTTTGGCATATTTTTAAACTACTCTGTGCCTAAATTCCCTTACCTGTAAAATGGAGATGATAATAATACTAATACCTAACTTACAGGGTTTTTGTGGGGATTGAATGGATTAATATATGTGATGTATTTAGAACAAGGTACATAATTTTATTTCACAGTTACTTTTGAGATTATTGCCATTATTTTATTTGGTTAAGAGAATAATTCCTGACCCAAAGTTTTTCATACTGTCATGCTTTCCTGTTTCAGTTCTATTCTACTACAGAAACGAAGCACAGGCTTATTCTGTGATTCAATCATGGCAGGACAGAAAGGTGAAAACAAGCACTAGATTTCAGTTTAACATATAAAAAAGCCCTGAAAAAGTGTTCAATTAGTGAAACTACTTCCTTCATGAATCAATAAGCTTTGCGGTTGGACAACGGTCCAGATGGTTGTTGAAGGGATCCCTTAGTTTGGTAAGAGGGTGGCTTAGAGGGCTGTTATCATCCTGACAACAGAGTTGATGTTATTTGAAAACCGAATAGCATCAGCCTGCATGGGGTAATCTCTGGGGTGGTTTTCTTACCGATGCCCTGACATAATGTTTAATATACAGGTCTCTTTCTTTGAATCTTAAGCCCAGAGCTAAAATATACCTAAAAGGTTCTCATTTTAGTGTGGATTATTTAAAAATATGTAAGACAAAAAAGAAAAATTAAATTCTAGATGTGAAATTTCATAAAAAATAAGCTGGTGGAATACTAAAGATGAATTTAATTTAAACCAGTTAAGCCTGTTACATAGTCTCGAATTCACACAGTTCTGTCACAGGAAAACCTAGGTGGCCAGGTGTTTTTCTGTGGGAGGAAGTGACTTTCAGCAAAGGTCAGTGCAGTAAAATCAGGTAAGTCACAGGGCAGTGAAGAAAAAACTAATCAATTTTTTTTTCATAGCAGCAGGTACATAAAGCAGATATCTGTGCTTCTGAAAAGCTCAAGTTTTACCTTAGAGAGTTGGAATGCAGTTATATGCAATCAAGAGTATTCATAGAGCTTCACTGTGCTGCAGTTTGTGAAACCTAGTCAAGAAGATGGTAGGGAAAATAATCTGATTAATTTTATTAATTAAATTTCAAGGCTACTCTCAACCTGGCTCCCATCTTGCAAACATATTGTTCGCCTTATGGGTTCTTTCAGTCTTGATTATTCATTCAGTCATTGTCATACCCTGCATCCATCCCCCCCAACTCCATTTTGGAAGTCTCGCACGTGCAAATATTGGCATGGTTAAGTATGCAGCCTGGTCTTGCCGTGCCCTGGACTAGAGCTCCGTCACTAATGAGTTTTTGTTGCTGCTCCTACCAGCCCTCCATCAAGCTTCTATGGATACTGATCTAGAGCAGCTTGGTGTACACCAGCATGGATCTGAAACTTCACATGTTCAGAATCTTCATTGACCTCACTGAACCTTCCATGAAACAGATGCACCAAGCAAACATAGGAAAATGATTTTAAGACATAACTCTCTAAATGGATAAACTTTGTTTTTGCCCTTTATATTTGCATAAGTAATTTTACAAAAAAAGTGCAGCAAAAGAACACAAAGTGCAATCCTAGGCTGTGAGTCATAATCAAAAGGTTAGAAGAATGGCCAAGTATTCTTCTACAATCATTTAAGCTTTTAGAGGTATAATTAAAAGGAAAGCTGCAGAAAAATAGCTAGACTGATGAGCTGTAATTATATAAATGAGTATATGTGCTCACTTGTCTGTAAAAATACATAAATATGCATCCTGGCTAAGGTCCATCTAGAGCTTAAAGAAGAAACTCGGAATGAAGACAAAATTATCCTATGTAAATATTCTAAACAGCTTTTTTTGATACTAAATAAATCTTAAAACAATAACCTTATAGTGTATTAATTATGCAATATTTAAGTGTTCTAATTTCATTCTGATAAATGTGAAGAATTATAGGACATCAAGATTTAAAATTTATATAATTTGAATAAATGTAATTTTATACATTGCTTGGAAATTTCTTAATACTGAAATAGATAAATTCAAATGAATAAAAACAGTGGCTTTTTATTATTCTTTCCCTTGGAGGTAAGATTCTGTCAGTGATTATTTCCATACATTAGTTTTATCTGCAAAGTATGAAGTTTTGTTTTAATAAAAGAGAACTTACATTATCATTCTATTATTTCCTCAAATTAGTTACATGGAGCTACGATATAACCTTGGTATAATCCTCATATTTTTTTACTTGAAAGTGATGTTCTTCACATAGTTATATTCTTCTTAAAAGTCTTGGTTTTTATTGAATTTTCTCTATGTTTTAAATCAAAATTATGATTAAAGGAGGATTATTTATCCTTATTTGAGGTCATGAATCATTAAAATACAGTAACTCACTTGAAAGTAACACTTATTTAGAGACATTTATAATTAAAATTTTATAATTAAATTTATAACATTTATAATTAAAAATTAAATATAAATATTTCCATTTATATAGCTTTTATTTTTCCTAAATATCTTATATATACAAATAAATATGAGTGTCATATTCTCACTATTGTGCAGCCTTATGGATTGAATTATGACTCTCTAAGATTCATTTGTTAAAGATCTGAACCCCAAAGTGATTGAAATTATAGATGGAGTCTTTAGGGAGGCAACTGAGGTTATAGGGTGGGGTCCTAATACAATAGTATTGTCCTTGTGAGAGGGAAAAGAAGTCAGAGTGCTTCTCTGAACACAAGAGGAGAGGCCACGTTGGACACAGCAAGAAGTCAGGATTCTAGAAGCCTTGAATAAAGTCCTTGCAGAAAGCAGATTTACTGGCACCTTTCTCATGGACTTCTAGCCTCCAGAATTTTAAGATGTGTGTTGGTTAAGCCACCCAGTCTGTGGTATTTTGTTTTGGCAACCCAAGCTTACTATTACGTGCAGAAATTGTTGTTTTACTTGCCGATCTAAATCACACAGAATTGATTGATCATAATTTTTGGTTCTTAATTACTATTATCATTGCCCTTTGCCAGGTCATATTTTTATTGTATTTATTTAACTGCAAAAACATATACCTGGCTGTGTGTTCCTTACCTGTATTGGCTCCCAACATTCTGATATTTTTGTTTAATGTTCTTGTGTGTTTTCTTAGCTTTCAAATTAAGTAATGTATTGTTCAGATTTATTTTACTAAATATTGACTCCTTGAACTCCATTCACTTTCAGTCCATAATATGTTCCCATGCTTCACTCAAGTTGTTGTTTATAGTTTGTTTTCAATATTATATAATATTCTATTTTGTAAATATATCACAATTTACGAAAGGTATCTTCTACTGAAATGTTACCATATTCTCAGTATATTGCTATAATAGACAATGGGGCTTTATTTTTTTGTACCATTTCCTGGTGCATATGTACCAAATTTGTCTTGGATATATGCTTCTGTGTTTACTGCTATCGTGTAAGATTTGCAAATGTTCAGTATTACAAGATATGTTAAATTATTTTGGAAGTATGCCAGTTACCACTGCTACAAGTTTAATGTGAGTTGTATTATAATTGTCTTTTATGTTTTCTAAAGTCAAATTATAAAATTTCTATTGCTAGAGAATAATATTGTTGGCAATATAGAAACTATGGCACTAAATACTTTAAGTATTTTGTCCTATGTTGCAAGAGATATTTATAATTTTAAGCTAATTCATCATTCCACTTATGAAGTGGTGAGGTAGAATGCATGCCTAGTGGATAGTACTAAAGCCCTAGAAATAGCTCATTAAAAAAATCCCTTGTCTCTCACTTATTAAAATAAGTTATACATATTCTGCCTTCTTAGGACCATGTATATCTCAATTATTAAAATATGTAATAATTGAAGGACAGGAAGAAAAGAAGCATACTTCAAAAGAAAGCTGTCATTTGAGGCCTGAACCATTGATATCTAAATTCATTTAGTTGTTCACTTCAAAAGCATCTCAAATGGACAAATCAGTGGGTAAAATGATCAGAACAAAAAACATTTAAAAAAATTGTTTCTTCTATTCAGGGTCTATTCACAATTATAGAAGTAAATAATTCTCTACCTGCTAGCTTTTTTAAAAAAATATATTTATTTATTTTTAGAGAGAGGGGAAAAGAGTGAGAAGGAGAGGGAAAGAAACATCAATGTGTGGTTGCCTCTCATGCGCCCCCTACTGGGGACCTGGCCTGTAACCCAGGCATGTGCCCTGACTGGGAATTAAACCAGCAACCCATTGGTTTGCAGGCCGGCACTCAATCCACTGTGCCACACTAGCCAGGGCTCTACTTGCTAGCTTTATATCATTAAATAACTCTTACAATTTTCATTCACTAATTTGGTTATTTTCTGACCCTGTAACTAAAACATTTTAGCATATATTGTTTGTTTGCCAGATTCTTTCTTTGTTTGCTTTACAGTTAGTCAGATATGAGACTGTTCATTACCCTGTAATTATAATATTTAAGTTTTATAATATTTTCCAACTATTTTAATACTAAACCCAAGCTGAGTTGTTTTAAATGTCTAGTAAAATTAACAATGCATATGGTGTTTGTATAAAATATAGAATCCTACTTGCTTATATTGTGCCATAGTGGAAAAAAAAAACTAGCAAGCAGATAGAATTATCTAATCATATTTCTGCACACCCATACTCTTATTGATGCACCTCTTAGGTTTTCCATAGTTGCTTCTCAGAGCTTTAGTGGAAAGTAGTTATATAGAGCTGTTGGCACAATTTACCTTGAGATTAATAACTCTACTCCTGTGTTAGATGCGATGTATTCTGCAATAACCATATACTGCACTTTCCTCCTAGACATGTTTGTTCAAAATTCTTATTTAGACATATTATTTTTAAATGCTCTCTTTCAGTTTTCAAGATATTTAGAAATTAACTGAAATTGGTAAAGACAACCAGGCATAGTATTACTCCTAATGAAATCACTTAAACTGACAAATTGCATTTATGTCAAGATGTTTCAAATTTTTAAAACATAAATCAGCATCTACAAATGTTTCTGTTCTATCTTTAATTATTGGATTTTCTGTTCTCAGGGATCCATGTTTATTCTTCCTCAACACCTAAAAAATGCTAAGAATCTGGAAGGCTTTATGCAACCCTAGTTTTCAGACACAAAACAGGAAACTATCTCAAATGCTCTTACTTGATCCATCTTTGTGTTCCAAGCACAATGCCTCCAAAATCCACCTGCTGGAAGTCGGGTGGTGTATGCAAAGGGATGTCATGGTAATTTGAAATCAGTTGAATGCAGAACAGAGGCTTTTCCTGCCCTCAAGCTCACCACACTGGTTTGTCTGGCTCACTACATGCCAAAACTTTTGATTGATGTGCTCACTTCAGTCACGGGTAATTTTAACTCATATATTAAGTAGCTGCTGCTTCCACTCCATTATAGTTCCTTGCATGGGGCAAATCAGAGTTCGGGTTTTGTCTGTATTGGGCTGACCTAGAGCCATAGTGTGCTTTTGTTTAGATTTAAGTAGGAGGCAAGCTAATATTTCAAAACTAGCAAACTTTTACAGTCTCTGCTTTTCTTAATTGTAGGGATCCCTGTGGTAAAGAGCTTTTTATTGCTACCACATTGCTCTTTAGGAGTCCCACGGAAGTCAGAAATGTTATTAAAGGCTTTCTAAATGCATAGAAATTCTTTTGGAACGTGGGAGATTCAAGTGGATTAATTCAATTCAGCCAGCCCTGGCAGCATTCCCCCCCTCTTATCTGTTTGTATTTTTGAAAGACAAAAAATCACTGTGTCTTAACAGTAATTTTTTGTTGTGCATTTCAATATCTGCAGTAGATTTGGAGACCCTACTTCTACGCTTTACCATTTTAGAGTCTACAGTTGCACAGAATACTGACTCTAACAGAAATCACTATGTAAATGGTGGGTTATGATGTACATTTCCTTAAATTTCAGATTCTTAAATCTGAAATTGATATGAGTGAATCTATTAATCCACACCACTCTGCATGGAAAATAGTATAAAAATAATTCACTCATATCAGCAACCCTTTTCTGTTTTTGAAAATGTTCCCTACTAATTATAAAAGTAGAATGAAAATTTTAAGTTAAACCGTGTAAGTCATTTATTCTTATTATTATTATTCAAAGATATAATTTACACTGGGACCTTTTTCTTGCCCCAAAAAGGATTGAAGAATATTTCAGAAATAAAATGACTTACTAAAATGTTCTCTTTTTGGGGGTAAATCTTAGAGAATGTGGAGTCTTTTCAATAAACCAATATTCACAACATAAACTTTGTAAATTATATCATCTAGATTATAATCAACAAATCCTTAAAATGCATGCAAGAAAAACTAGTGTGAAAGAGGGGGAAAAAAGTTACTGTTTTATAAACAGTGCTTTTTTATAAAGAGGAAAACTAACCAAAACGACTAGCCCAGAGCTCTCTAGAAAGCCTCTCTCTCATATGTTCCTTTTGGCATTAGTTGGCACAAGAGCACATGCCAAGCCCAACAACCTCTCCGTCAAATCCCCTCTCACTGGTACTAAATAAAATGAAATTGCCCATGGAATGAAAAGTTGTAAATATTACATTATTTTTAACTCCTGAGACTCTTAAGTCTAACCTTCACAATCCAAGTTAGGCTTGGGAATTATCCCAAGATTAATTATCCCCAAGATTAAGATGCCAGTATAAGATACTAGGCAAAATGAGTGCTTCTCCTGAAAGCTGGACAAATATATATTTATTTTATTTTAAGCTTGTATTACCAGTTTTAAAAATAAGCTTATTTATTTTATTTTCAAATTTCTATTTGGAAATAAAAATATTTAGAAAGGGGCTAGCTAACTAAGGACCACCAGCCAAATCCAGCTTACTGCTGGTTTTCATAAATAAAGCTTTATTGGAACACATTCAAGTCCATTTATGTTCATATTGCCTGTGCCTCCTCTGGTGCTAGAAAGGCAGAGTTGAGTAGCTGAGACAGAGATGGTAATAAGGCTTGCAAATCCCAAATTATTGCCCATCTGACCCTTTACAAAAAAAATGTTTGCTAATACCTGATTTAGAATAGATATTTTTTGCTGAAGGTAAAGGGTATTCATCATAACATTTCAGTATTTTGAAAACATTTAAATATTTTCCAATATTGAGCTAAAGTATGTAAGAAAACAGTCATTGTTTTCTAATACTCATTGTTTCAATGTAATTAGCATGTTACATTGACAGTAATACACTCGATATTGCATACATGTCAGAGTGAGTGATTCATAGCTATTAAGGTAAAAAAACAGTATGTAACATAAATTCTGGGCATATTGTTTATATGTTTATTCACATATTTCTTCATATCTGTTATGGTGGAAATTTTTATAGATGTTCACAATTCCTAATCATTAGCTTTTTTTCTTATATAAAAGTAAAATAACTGAACCTTTAAAAATAAATTGCCAGTGGGTTTTCATGATGAGTTCTAATTTCTCAGTGAGCAAACATAAGCCATAAAAAAGTCACAGCTTTCTTTCCTATGAATCACAGCATCTGTATGATTATAGTTCAATTAAGAAACTGGAGACACTCAGATGAGGTGCTCAACTTTCACGCTATGGGTGGCCGAGTCAGACAGGCGCTGGTGAAGAAGGTGACTCCATTACCGCTCTCTAAAGAAGCCATCAACTAAGCAGCCATTGCCTTTTTGTGTCTTAGAGTCAAAGGGGTGGCGTTTCCCTCCCTTAGACACTCTTCAGTGTTTAATGACTGACTTCTTGTTGAGAATTTGATATTTGTATATTACATTTTGATTACAACAGGGAATGGGGATTCTGTAGATAAATGAGAGCACGTGGGAGAAAAGATAGCATATTTACTGGAATAATGGCATTAAGCATAAATAAAACTAAGTGACCCGAGGGACAACAAATTGTAAGGGGTAGCATTATTTTACAGGGTTCTATAATTTTGTCCTGGCCTTTTCTGGTTATTGGTTTTAAATTTTACTTTAAGAACTTCATTACCTTATGCTAGTGATTCTAAAAACTGAGGTATAGGGATCACTCAGAGATCTTGTTACGATGCAGTGAGGCCTAACATTCTGACCCCAGAGGACTCGGGTGCTTTTTGGCTCTGGGGCAGCCTGAATAGAAGACTTTAGACGCCATCAATAAGGACAAAAGTTAGGGTTTTAGAGAAAAGGCAAAATCATTTTCCTTCAGGAGACTTTTGCTATCATTTTATTACTCTTTTAAAAAAAATATTGTTGTTCAATTACAGTTGTCCCCGTTTTTCCTTCATTACTCTTGTATAAACAACTAAAGAAATAAAAACTGACAAAATTTAATATAAAAAGGACTTCTCTGCAGATATTCATAGTAAGGAAGACTGTTTTCTCTATACATAAAAATACCCTTCCATGGCCACAAATAACAATCCTCCCTCATTCATAAAGTGTTCCTGAATTGCAAAAAATCTAAGGATATTTTGGGGAGTACTATGAGTAAATATAGATGAGAAAACTATTTTCATTTATCCCTTTAAGTAAGCTTTAGGATTTTTCAATGTTCTGCATTAAAACATTGTTGATTTTGAGTATTTTCCTTACTCAAGGGTGCAAAATATTAAACTCAGATATTTTCTGTTACTGATATATGCATCCATATATATGTACATATTAATATATGACAATTATTTCTTTCTATTAATTCAGTGGGTGACCACCAAAAGAAAATCTAGTCTTTGAAAAATAATAGGTAAAAATAAACAGATCTAAATAAATAAGGAACAGGTACAAATAAGTATAAAAATATGCTTCATAGTTTAAAACTAAAAAATAATCAGACTTTATAGAATATGTTATAGTCTAGATTTTTTAAAATTTAAACCTTAATATCATGAAAAAAGGGTTTACATTTAAAACCTGGACTCTGAAACAAATATTAAAAAGCTCATAATATATTATTTATTATGAAATAAAATTACATCTGAGAGAATGTGTGTGTGTGTGTACACACACACACACTCTTTGTGATGTAGAAGCTCAACTATTTATGTAGAAACTTAACTATTTAGATAGTGCAAAGCAGAATTACAATAATCATTGTGATTCTGAAAATATTAATCAGATCCACTGTGCATCAGGATATCCATATGGCAACAGACATTATATGTGCTTAACCACTAAGTTCATTTTAAATAAGAAATTTTAAAAAATGTTACAGGATTATTCATGAATTACATACCTATATGGAAAGGAAATGGCAAAGAGTTTCAAGAGATTCCTTTATAAATTTTGTTGAACTTCTTCAAAGCCATAAACAGGAGATAAAGGACATTATTAAATTTCACAGGAGGAAGTAAGAAATCCACTTAGCCTGTTGCTAATCTCCTAAAATTCTTCCAATGAACACTGATAAAGATATAAAATCTGGGATTATCTAATATTCTTTCTTCTACTTTTCTTAATTCTCCCATTGCTTTAAGCACTAAAAGAACTGGAATGTTTGAAAATACTGGAGAGTAAAAGTATTCTGAAACCATGAATACCTATAACATTCACAAACAATGCACCTTAAGAGCTTCACATGTTCTTAAATATCATGATAGGAAATAATTTTACCAATAATTATTTATATAGAAATAAAAAATAATTCACTTGGAGAACCAATGTTTCTAGAAATGTAGGCTTAAAGTTAATTAAATAGCATTTAAATAAAATTAGTCATTTACATAAACTTTTTAGTATTTAATAAAAGAAATAATCAGGAAGTAACTTAAATCATTAATACAGTCCAAATTTATATTCTCCAGAAAAGTAAACAACCCTCATTTCTTTTAACTTTTCATTTTTATCCTTAACAACGCTAAGATAGTTGCTTTCATATATACATTTATGAAATATATATACATGTATGTGTTATGTATATGTAATAGCAAAATATTTGTTAAATGTTTGTTATTTGCCTACTCATACTCTTTGTATTACCCCCTCATTATAAGAGTTATAGGCTTTAAAAGACAGTAGTGATACAATAAGTTAACAGTTGAAATATACTCGAACTCAAATAAGAGCTCCCTGTGAACAACTCAATTACATATGCTAAACTTGTTTTTACCATAGCATGAGTGTTCATCTGTTCCCCAAAAATCAACATTTAAAAAAAACTCACTGTTCTTTAATATCTCTCTATTTTAATACAGTGGTGTGCAAAAGTAAGTTTATGACTGTTCATATGGAAAAGTAATTAATAAGTAAATAGCGGAAGAATAAACTCTGTTTCATGTACTCACAACTATAAACCTACTTTTGCCACACTCTGTATTTGTGATTTTTAAAACTATTTGCTTTGTTTTTTACATGTGACTTTCATATTCTAATCATATATTTCCTTGGGAATTAAGACAATATGCAAAAAATGCATTTTCTCTCCTGAATCAATAAACCCCCCATCCTTACTGTAAAACCCTCATTTATATAATGTATTATAAGTGTTACTCTCAAATACAAGTGAAAACTTTAAGAACAAGAGGTATTAATGATACATCTCTAATATGAGGAAAAACATTTTAATTTGTCCTAAAATATTTAAAATAAAAATTAATAACCCCTACATGTTTACATAACTATTTTAGCTAATAGTTTTGAATAGGAAGTAATCTACAGAAAGTATTTGGGTAACTCTATCAGAATAAAAGTTGAATTAATTTATTACAATCAGATAATCTGAAAGGTGCTAGCAAAGGGGAAGAGTTTCTGTTAACAAGTTGTATTATTTCCTCAGAAGCCTTTGCTTTGATTGCTCCAGGTGGCAAAAGATCTACTTAGGAATCAGAATGCAGTCCATGTCAGAGATGACTGATGGAGCGGAACTGCGAGAGTGGGAGGGTTTTACCAGACCAAGCCATTGGAAACACCGGTATAGACTGGTGTCATTTTTGTTGTTGTCATTGTCATTTCCCTTTTTGCTGCTGACTTTCTGGTTAACGACAATTTAAAAGGATTCCTCATACCTTGACTTTTGTTTTTGGCTAGTCGCTCTTTTTTCACAGAAAACTAACATGATCTTTTTTTTTAAGTTACAATGCAGTCATTTACATCATTGTAAAATTTCTTACCACACCACTTTTGCTCTCAGGTGAGATGCATTTCTGCTTTGCCCTGTGTGTGTTGTTTGTTGGATAGTTTGTTTCCTAATTCCAAAACCAAGTGGAGATAACAAATTTCAGCTCCAGGTTGCTATTAAATCCAAATTTTGTTTCTGAAGGATATACTCTCTTCAATACCTTTCAAAATTGTCCTTCCAAACCAGTGTCCTAGTGAAAAAAGCAAATTTGAGAAAATTTAACCCTTTTGACATGATTTCTTTGAAAAACTTGCTAAGATATATTTATATGCAAAGAAATAAAACAAGATGATCTGACTTGTCCAAGAAGAACTCTCTACTGACAGCACAGTGCCCTCTAAAGTTATTCTTGGAAACCCCACAGTATTTCAAAGTGAATTGAATATTGCTTAATAAAATATCACTACTTGAGTTCATTTTACCAAATACATAAATATCCCATTTAAAAAGACACAATGTACATAAGAAATTTATAAAATTTAATGTCAATGATAAATTTAATCACAAATAAATATGCCTTTTAAAAAATCTGAGTTTCTAGTCTATGCTGTTTAAAAATGATAAAGTGAAATATGTTAATCACTGAAGACTCAGTTGAATGTTTATGATGACTCTAAAATATGATATGCCAATAACATCTTGATAATTTTAGAATCTGAATGAAATACATTTGCTGAAAGGGAGCAGACTAATTTTCAAATGTAAGCTTGCATTTAACAAAATATAAACCAATGTCTGTCACAGATCAGCAATTGAACAATTAACAAATATGAGAAAAGTACTCAAGATGTATACAAATTTATTACTACTAAGTTATGAATGTGTTACTATATTGTATATATTTGTAAATTTTACTGTAAAGCACACAGAATAACAAAAATATTGCATTGATGCTGTAAAGGTGATAAGAAGCTTAGCTTGATAAATTTAAAGAAAACAGCCATGACATTTGTCTTTTTTTCTAAGATAATAGTCTTTTTAAAAAGAAAATTAAAATCTCCCACCTTTACAACAATTAAAGTTTTATCAACTCCCAAGTACAAGGGCTGGCCAAAGTAGGTTTACAGTTGCTCATACGGAAAATAATATAATAATTAATAAACAATATGACAAGAATATGCTTTTATGTATACTCAAAACTGCAAACTTACTTTTGCCAACTCCCTGTATACCACAAAAATACCAGGCTGTCTGAACGGTGTTAAAAGATGTACAGTTTATATGTTTATCTTTCTTAAAAGACAAATTCTTTCAGACCAATTTTTCTCACTGCTTCTGAGAGAGACATAGGAAGAGTCTTGATGTTGGACACACATGATAGAAACAGAAATTGCAGCTGTTAAAATTCTGCCCATTCCTGCTTCTGCATTTACTTCTTTGTTTAAGATTTCTTTTGTCTTTAACACCCTTCTCTCTCTTTTTTTATGTTTGTTCAACTACAGTTATTCCAATTTTTCCCCTGTTGTTCTCCTCTGCTCTGCCCATGCCCAGCTCCTATAGTCAATCCCCACTCTGTTGTCCTTATCTATAGGTCCTTTATACATGTTCCTTGACTTAACCCTTCCCCTCCTTTTACTCTCTATCTCCCTCCTCCCTGTGGTGACTGTCAGTTTGTTCCTTATTTCCATGTCTGTGGTTCTATTTTGCTTGTTCGTTTGTTTTGATCATTAGGTTCCAATTATAGGTGAAGTCATATGGTATTTGTCTTTCTCTGACTGGCTTATTTCACTTAGCATATTACTCGCCAGTTCCATCCATGCTAGGTAAACTTGTTAAGTTAGTAGACTGAAATTGCAAAATGGTCACCCAGTTTTAAGTTCTGTTTCCTTGGATTTAGAACTGTATTCAGTGATGATCACAGTATATTAAGTATAATAAATAAATCTTAAATATTAATTTTAATATGGCTGCAATGCTTTGTTTGTGGTCAATGTTTTAAAAAAGAAAGCATAATAAAGCCACAATGATTATATACTGGAGAAAATCAAGAGTGTATTCAAGCCCAGAGTCATTTTCCCTAATGCTAAACTGACTGATCTTATCAGCTAGAGATAAAATATTAATAGTAATAATTTTCACATCATAGAATGCTTTGAGTGAATTTATAACCAGTGGAAATAGACAGAAGTATAGTTTGGAAAAACCCTCTGACTTTCAACTAAATTATTCCCAGGTCAATCCATTCCTGGTCATAGGTACTCAAACTTTTTTTCTGAGTATTGGAAGTAAAAGGAAGAAAATATTACTTGATCTAGCATTTGGTAGTTTTCCATCACTCAAATTTACATATGAAAATTTAATTATCACAGACACCTTGTAAATATGTATTGTTATTCCCGTTTTTGACATTGTGGGCAATCAGGCTCAGACACTTTCTCTGAATTTTTCAGTGTCAGACTTCTAATGAAAAACAAGTTAAAAATAAAACCCCTTTTTCTTTCCTCAAACATCATGTTCTTCCCACTGCACCACAAGGGTCGATGGTAACTGTAAATGGTTCAGCACTATTAAAACTATTGCCAGGGAGTGGATGTGGATATTTGTCCATTGCATCAAACCATTTGCATTGTGATACTTTATAAATACTATAGGATTTTTGGAAGTTCTGCACGGCTGTTTATTCTTATGTCTGTTTATCTATTTATCTATTTAACTAAATACAATAATCTTAAGAATCTCTTCTTAATTCTTCTAAACTTTATTAACTATACCCTTTCATGTTTTTAATTTATAAACTCATCTTAATATTTCAATTTGTCATGAAACTGATAAAATATTTGAACTTATTTCAGCATGTCTCATTCCCACTACAATCCTGAAAGATGTTAACAATTGTCCAATACTTCATTTTTCTAATTGCATTTTTTCAAGCTCCTAAAAACTGAGTAATACAAAAACTGTACTATAATATTGCCCACTACAAAATGTTTTAAATTTTTGTCTAGGCAACAAATATATTCCTAAGTGACACTTTGGAATTTCTCAGAATAGAGTAATGTTTAACCAACACATGTGTGCTTTTTGATAAAACTCTGCCATAGAAATATACCTCCTTAAATACATTTATATCCAAAGGGATACCATGTAGAGAAAAAAATATATAATGCTAAATTTCATAAAATCAGTCAAATTTTTTACACACACAGTTAACAGTAGAGGTAGTTTTAAATGTGAATCCTAAAATGACACAAATGAGCCAAACTCTGTTTTGACTATCCTAGATCTGCCTCTATAATCTGCATGACCAGAAATACTTCTAAATGGGATCTTTGTTATTTAACTGGAGTTAGTGTTTTACTGAAGAAAAGTAAATTGTCAAAATCATGTATTTATTTTCTTTCATGACAAGTTTCCACAGAATTAAGGAAAAGATTCTTATCATTAATATGGTTGTTGAAGCAGACACCAGTTTACCAAGAATCATGCTCCTTTCCACTCCTTATAATAGCTGACATAAATTCCTTTAAAGCTTCACAACCTTATCCAGAAAGAAATCTTGGGTTTGGCACACTCATACTGACTTTATTTTCCTCTCTGCGCTTCTCTGTCAGAGAGCCCCTTCCTTCGGCCCACACAGGGTGCAGAGCTGCCCTCTAGTCCGCTCCCCCCGCCAGACTTTGATCTCTGGATTATTTATAGTTAATGATTTCTTTCATGTTCAAAATAATTCTTCAGCTCAGAGTGATTATATACCAGTAATATTTTTTTCAGTATCTCCCTTTTAATGATGAATATGTATATATTTTTCATTAACTGTTGCCAATTTCAAAGAGAATATTTCCCAGGAGGTACATTTGAAATAATCTCACAAGCAGAATATAAAATAGAATGATTTTTAGAGATTGCAAAAAGCTATGAAGGAAGACATCAGTAAAAGGACCTTCTATCTTGAGAGCTAATTTGGAAAACATTCTTAAATGTAAATTAATAAGTATTATATATGCATAACAAGTTAATCAACCCATGGAATTGAACTGCTGTAACATGTAGTGTTATTACTATAAAAGAAGATCTCATAAATGAAAATTTTTTCACTATCCCAGTTTACTACTTTCTGTAGGAAATAAATGGAAGTATATATACATAATAAACCTGGCTAAAAATAACAGGCACTTCCATGTATACTATTGAGATTTCTTTTCTCTTTTGTTAGGCAACACAAACACACACAACAAAAAGAAAAACCTGTGACAAATAATCAGACAATGTTCTTTTACAGAGCTTACAGATTTTAGGTCCATTTTTTCTTCTTCAAGCAGAATCTTTTTTCTCAAATATGTTGACCATATAGGAACTATCTTTAAGGAAAAATACCTTGACCAAAAAAACACAAATATCAGGTAAAGAACATACATTGTTTATCACTTTAAAATGATATTAAAAGAAATTTAAGAAGCTTGTCAACATTTCAGTATCAACAGAGAAAATGTTACTGTTGTCTTTTGATTTATGTTGACTGTATCCTTCAGAAATCTCATTTATTGAATATTAACCAGCTACCTTGCTTATTGTTCAATATGTTAATTTAGGATTTTCCTCTTTTATTATGCAGAACCTGTTGCCTGTTTTGAATCCTTTTAAAACATGCCATTATTTTATTGAACAAGATATACTACCACTACAGAAACTTATATTTCTTTAGTTCAAAAATGAACAATAATGATTTTCAAATGTTTCTTAGTTTTTATCACGGGACCTAAATTATCAATCCATTCTGGAAAAACGTTACAAGATGAATACACAAAAACCTCTTTTGAGTTATTAAGAGTTCAATTAGATTTTCACAGGAAGTATTTAGATAAATGCTAGCAAACTTAATATTGTCAAGGTCTCCATATTTTTACTGATGAAGAAAATGAAAAGAATACAACTTTTAAGCTGAAGAAACCAATACAATAAAAATTATTCTTATTAATGACTGATTCATTTTCATTTTCTTTAAATAATGAAATTATAAACACAACGTTAACTAATTAAAGCCTGTCAATTAATTACTTAGTTACCCCTATATAGAT